>CAUYQU010032076.1:0-19141 GCA_963574635.1 Cheracebus regulus
CTTTCTTTTTCTTTCTTTCTTTCTTTCTTCTTTCTTTCTTTCTTTCTTTCTTTCTTTCTTTCTTTCTTTCTTTCTTCCTTCCTTCCTTCCTTCCTTCCTTCCTTCCTTCCTTCCTTCCTTCCTTTCTTTCTTTCTTCTTTCTTTCTCTTTTTTGAGGCAGAGTTTCATTCTTGTTCTGTTGCCCAGACTGGAGTGCAATGGCACAAACTCGGCTCACTGCAACCTCCACCTCCTGGGTTCAAGTGATTCTCCCACCCACCGAGTAGCTCAGATTACAGGCACTCGCCACCATGTCTGGCTAATTTTTGTATATCTAGTAGAGACGGGGTTTCTCCATGTTAACCAGGCTGGTCTTGAACTCCTGACCTCAGGTGATCCACCCACCTCAGCCTCCCAAAGTTCTGGGATTACAGGTGTGAGCCACTTCGCCTGGCCGAGACATCCCTGTCTTTCTAAAAAATTCGGCTGCAGTGACCTATGATAGCCCCACAGCACTCTAGGCTGAACAACAAGTCAAGCCCCCTTGAAAAAGAAATGCAAGTTCTGCTATTCCTCACCCTGGTTTATTTCTCTCCTGGACACTTGCCATCTTCCAGCACACCTTAGATATCACCACTCATTTTGTTCCTGTCTGCCTCCTAGCACAAGGTATGTTGTTTTTGAATGAGAACTTTTGTTCACTTCCGCAACTCTACCACCTAGGATAGTGACTGGCAGATAATTCACACTCATGGATCCTTGTTGAATGAATGAATTAATGAATTGACCAAATGGAGAAGCCTGGGGGAAGCTGGGGTGGGGGCTCCCTGATGTGGGTGCAGAATTAGGCTGAGACGGGAGCAAGATCACCTGCTTGTTGAAAGCAGAGGAGACGGATCAGAAGGGGCAGGTGCAGGTGCTGGAGCAGGAAGTTTGGGACCTCCCTTTTTGTCTGAGGTGGTGGACTGTGGCACCATCTTAGATGTAAGGAAAGGATGTGGTGATGAGGATAACGGCTAACAGTCACTATCGCAGCTCTGTGCTGTGTTCGAACCAGGTGCTCTCCACGCCATATCTTATTCCTAAACATCTGCGAGAGTAGATGCCATTAACTCTATCTCTAGATGAGAAAAGTAGAGTTGCAGAGAGGTCATGGAGCCCGTCCGAGTGAGTAGAACAGGGGTCACCCAGTGTGCTGGCCCAGCAGAGGATGGGTGCAGAGGCCGGAAACTGCGTGATGTGTTTGGGGCACTGCAGGTGTTGTGGTCAGGCCTGTAGGGGGCAGCACATGGCCGGGACGTCCAGAGGTGGCGCCACAGCAGGTGGCCTGGACCACTGAGTGCCCCCAGTGCAGATAAAAAGTCTGAGGAAGCTGGCTACATCTTTTCGGCCAGGGTCTCTTCAGCTGAGTTATGTATAAACCTTGTTGAGACAAAAACTAATTTTTAGAATACATCTGAAAATATATTTTCTAACTCCTCAGGGAGATAGGAACTAGTTAAAAAAATGCAGCATTAAACTTTAAAATGTGTTATTAGGGAAGTCATTTGCCACGGATATGATGATAAACAGCAGTTTCCTTGGAAACTGGAACCACTCCACAATAGTTGATTATAAGGATGTCAACCAGATGACACAGAGTCTGCTTAGGTTATGTTTTTTAGATTTAAATTGGCATTAAAATAATTTTTAAAAAATTTTTACATTTCTGGCCGGGTGTGGTGGCTCATGTCTATAATCTCAGCACTTTGGGAGGCTGAGGCTGGTGGATCACTTGAGGTCAAGAGTTCAAGGTCAGCCTAGCCACCATGGTGAAACCCCATCTCCACCAAAAAATACAAAAATTAACTAGGCATGGTGGCACATGCCTGTAGTCCCAGCTACTTGGGAGGCTGAGGTGGGAGAATCACTTACATCCTGGAGGCAGAGGCTGCAGTGAGCCAAGATTGTGCCACTACACTCTAGCATGGGTGTCAGAGTGAGATCCTGTCTCAAAAAAAAAAAGAAAGAAAAAAAGGGAAGGATGGTAGTTGGTCTTGGGTGAAGGGAAGCAGGAGCCCAAGGGGTTCAGTGGTTTGCTGGTGACTGCTGTTGAGAGCAGTGCCGTGGTAAACTGAATCCCAGGGGTCTGCAATAAAAGATGAAAGAAAAATTTGGGGAAGTCAAGTCTATGCTTGTGAGGGGACCTGGGGCTAAGCAATCAAAAACACTTGCTGCTGAGCAGTAGGGCGTTTCTCCCTCTCGAAACTGTGTGCTCAGTCGAAGAGGATGACCATCCCCAACAGAGGAGGCTCATTCTTATTTTTATAATTAATTAATTATTATTTTGAGATAGAGTCTCACTCTGTTGCCCAGGCTGGAGTGTAGTCTTGCAATCTCGGCTCACTGTAACCTCTGTTTCCCGGGTTCAAGCAATTCTCCTGCCTCAGCCTCCCAAGCAGCTGGGACTACAGGCACAGGCCACCACACCCAGCTAATTTTGTATTTTTAGTAGAGATGGGGTTTTGCCATCCCTTTGTTCAAGTAGGGATGAAATCAGAGAAACGTGTAATTTTCTTATTAAGAGAACGTTAATGGAGGGCAGGTGGAATGGGTAAAGCTCCTGAAAGGAAGCTCTGGAGAAGCTGAGACCCAGAAAAGATAGACATCCAGTAAATCATCAACTATTAATAGCCTTAGTAAGCTTTGGAGGGTTAAATGCTCTGTAAGCCTCTGTTCAAAATCTGAACCTCTCTCCTGCTGTGGCAGCATTTACATCCAACAGATCCAGACACAGGCAGTAACTGTGCTCTTGACAGAAAAAGCATGGCATTTCGGTTAAGGGTGTGAACTCTAGGCTTACAGTGTCTAGATTCACATTTAGCCCAGCCAGCCTCACTGGCTAGGTCATCTTGGGCATATTGCGTACCCCCATAAGCCTCCTCTATAAAATGGGGTTAATTGTAACGACAGCTTCATAGGAAGGTTGTAAAGATGGAACAAGGGCGTGCATGTGAAGCCTTTAGTGCAGTGCCTGGTACATCATGCTCAGGAAACATTATCTATTCCCCTAATAACTCTTACTCAAATTTACTCACATCTAGCTCTCCCTCTAGAGTGCAAATCTTTGCAGGGAGAAACCTGGGCTGGTTGTTCTGTGGCTGTGCGTCCCTCTTCCTCCCTGCTTCCTTTCTCCACTCTTCTCTACCCTGCTCTTAGCCCCAGGGACTGACTTCCGAGAACTGTGTCAGCAGACTTTGCTTCTGGTGGGGACCCTCCAAAGGGCAGAAGGGCGGAGACTTCAGGATATCTATCCCCCGTCTCTACAGGCAGCAGGTGACCGTGGCCACCTTCCTGCAGTAGAAGCCACAGCTCCTGTCAGGACCCTCTATTCTGGCAACAGCTCTTACCCACTTTGAAAATGCTTCTTCCTTGCTCCGTCAGACCCACAGTCATGGTTCCTGCTGTAGCCTCAGAGCTCATCGGCATCTTTTGAGGTCCCTGAGAGGGAAGAGGAAGAGGTCCTCTGGTGGCCTCTGGGGATCTGGGAAGGAACCAACACAGATCATAAGGGCCTTTATAGAGCGGAAACTCATTATTCAAAGAATAAAGACGGAGACTAGCCAGCTCAATCTTGTGCAGCTTGGGTAGTGTTTGTTGGTTAAGGAACATGGCAGATCCAAGGGTCTCAGGCTGAATGACACAGCTGGGAGTGGGGCCAAGGTCTCTGGCTCCCTCCCCACTGAAGATCAGCCACTCTCTAATGTCAAGATAAAAAGGGAGGGCTTGTAATGGCCAGGCACAGAAAGACAAACTTTGCATGTTCTCACTTATGGGCAGGATCTAAAAATCAAAACAATTGAACTCATGGAGATAGAGGATAGAAGGACGGTTACCAGCGGGTGGGAAGGGTAGTGGGGGTGGGAGGAAGTGGGAGAGGAGGTGGGGAAGGTTAATGGATACAAAAAAATAGAAAGAATGAAAAAGACCTAATGTTTGACAGCACAACAGGAAGTCTATAGTCAATATTAATTTAATCGTACATTTAAAAATAACTAAAAGCGTTTAATTGGATTGTAACACAAAAGATAAATGCTTGAGGGCTTAGGGTATCCTTTCTCCATGATGTGATTATTACAGATTTCATGCCTGTACCAAAATATCTCATGTATCCCTTAAATATATCCACTTACTATGTACCCATAAAATTAAAAATAAAAAATTTAAAAATTGAACAAAAAAGAAGTGCTTGCTTTGGCAGTACATATGCTGAAGTTGGAGATATAGAGATTAGCATGGCCCTTGTTTTTAAAGTTAATAATGTTTTTTTAAAAGATAAAAAGAGGGGACAAAGGAATTCAGCGTTTTCTGGCGTTCTTAGATGTTGGAGCCCACGTGACAATATTTCCAGGTCTCCTTAATGGGAAAATTAAACTGGTGACATAAGCGGTGACGAATGGTGCTTATCTGCTGAGGGGCGTGTTCGGATGTTCCAGGTCTGGTGACTCTGGCTCCTGTGGCTGGGTGTCCTGTAGTCACGGACAGTTTGGCCGCTTGGTGCTCAGCATGTCACCACTGCCCGAGAGGTGTGCCTGCTCACAGCTAAGAGTTTCAGCTGTAACGGTGGGGCACACCCATGCCTGCCTGCCACCTAAGCCACCCAAGCCCCAGTGGGTTATTCCACAAAACAGTACTGCGTGCTGAGAACAGGACATTATTGTGTTGATCATTGTTACAGACAGAAATGCTACAAACGACCCCGTCATAATGTAACAGCTCAGTTGGGCTAGTCAAAAAGGCTTTAGGATGTGGAGACTAACAATGGACTGTCTGTGGGCTAAATGCCAAGGCCACATGGGCAGTAAACCGAAAAAGTATTCCAGATACAGCCAAGCAAAATATTTTAATCTTGGAAGCATCCACTAATAAAAAGGAGGTCCAGCAGCTGGCAGGCCTCTTTGGGTACTGGGGCACTGGGGACAGCGTGTACCCTGCCTGAGTGATCTTTTGGTCTCCTAAGTCAGGGTGACCAAAAAGCCACCAACTTTGAATGGGGCCCTTTGTAGCAGTGGGCCTTGGAAGCAGTTAAAGAAGACACGGCCCAGGGACTACCTTTAAAACCTTCAGAGCCTGCTAGCCTGACGGCATTAGAATAGTCCCTACTTATCCCCAGGTTCCTGTTCCAAGACCCCTAGTGGATGCCTGAAACTATGGAGTGCGAAACATATGCTATGTTTATCAGACATACCTATGGTAAAGTTTAATTTATAACTTAAGCACAGTGAGAGATTAACAACACTGGCTTAAAATAGAACAGTTATAACAATACACTGTAATAAAGTTTTGTGAATGTGGTGTCTCTCTCGAAATATCGTCTTGTGCTGTACCCCCCCTTCTGCTTGTGCTGGTGTGGTAAGATGCCTAGCTGCAGAAATGAAGTGAGGTGCGTGACGTGGGCACTGTGATGGAACGCTGGGCCTCTCTTGACCTGAGGATACATGAGAAGGAGGACCATCTGCCTGGGTGATCCTGGGTCATACCACAGTGCTTTTATCATGTCTAGTACAATTAATACTGCATTTTTTTCAAGTCATCTAAACCCAGTCTTACACAAATTTCCCCACATTTCTCACAAATTCCATCACTTCTCGACAGTTGTGGGATAAATGCCCATCCTCAGATGGAAGGTGGGTGGTACGGTTCAAATTGTTACACCCCTTTAAAATTATCTGGGGGTTATCAATAAGCCTTACTTGTAACTGGAGGGTCCTACCCGGGTAGCCATTCTGCCTCCCTCTCCTTTCTGAGAGCCTGGGTGTGGTGAGGACGCCACATGGCCAGGGCTGTCCGAAGGTTCGCTTCTCTGTCTCCTTCAGGAGGAGGGCTGGAGCTGTCACTGACTGGAGGCAAGACGGCAGCCTCCAGCAACCACCAGCCGAGGCAGAGGGCGTAGTGTTTGAGCTCATGCACCTAGCGATATGCCTTCTCCTCCCATGGACATACGGTGTCAGGGTTTGCTTACGGCTGGTAGGGCTGCTGCCGGGGCCCTCATAAGCGGGGTTGTAACCTCCTGGACTGCTTGGTTGCACTCTACCAACCATTTAAAAGGACCCGCGTCCTTTCCTTTTGATTGTTTATACAGGAGGCAGGCAATGAGGCCAAAATTAGGAATCCCGACGTGGCAGAACCAGGTCATTCCCAGGAACCCTCCGAGTTGCTTCTGTGTCCTTGATGCTTAGAGTTGGCATATTACCTCCCGTCTGTCTTGGGACGAACTTTGTTCTCCTTCTAGGAAGGACCCAGATAGGTCACCTGCTGTTGGAAAATCTGTGCTTTTCCCTGGGAGACCTTATAACTTCCCTTTCTGCTAAGAAGTTGAAGACTGGCATGGTATTCTGGTCTGAAATTTCTCTGGAGGGGCCAGAAATAAGAATGTAGTCCATGTCCTGGAGGAGGGTTCCTTACTCCAAGGTCAGGTCCCCTCTGGTTAAGGCCACTCCAAATATTGTGGGCAACTTCTGGAGCCCTCAGGCTGTATTACAGTTCATCTTAGCAGCTGTTTTATGCCTGTCTGGGAATCCTGTCACACAAAAGCAAAGAGAGGCTGACAGTCTGTGGTCTGCAGGATACAGAAAAATGCATCTTTTAGACATAGGACTGAATGCCATGTCCAACTAGGGGCCAAGTGGACAGCAGGGTGTAAGGTATGGGAACCACTGGGTATACGTCTTCTGTGACCTCATTGATTTCACTAAATTGTGCGCTAATCAGTGTTTTCCAGTTGGCTTCTTGACAGGGAGGATGGGAGAGTTGTGAGGGGACTGACAAAGCTCGAGCAGGCCTTGCTTAGATAAATCGCCACGACAGGCTTCATTCCTAAAGTCCTTCCTGGTTCCAGGGGCACTGCCTGTCATTTGGGTAGGAACATCCTGGCTTCAGCTTGATAGTCACCAGGGGGCTAGTCCTGGCCCTTCCCACTTCCTGTGTTGTCCATACTTAAGGATCCACCCCAGGTAAGTCGGGTCCTCCGGCTGACCTGCTCTTCTCAGGAGGTAAGAAGGCCCGGGCCCGGAGATGGCCCCTATTTTTAAGGATTTTATTTTTCAATTCCTTTTCTTTCAGGTATATGGTGGCCCTCAGCTTGTACAGCAGGTCTTGCCCTAATAGTGAAACAGGGCACTCAGGCAAAGAGGAAAACGGGTGATATCACTGACCCATCTAAATCACATTCTAATGGCTGCATAAAGAATTTGTTCTGTGATTTCCCTTCTACTCCCATCACAGTGCATTTATTTTTGGATACATTTCCTTGTGAGGTGTTCAAGACCAAATAGACTGCTCACGTTTCAACTAAGACTTTCTCCCCTTATACCATTAAGGTCAGCTGGGCTCCTCCAGGGAGACGCGCGGGGCCGTGTGAGGCGTCTCCTGGCTCCTTCCAGCAGCCTTGCTCGGCTTCTTGCGCCATCTGCCTGGGCAGGGCACGGTCTTGCCACTCCTGCAGCTTCCACTGATTTCTTTGGAGACATTCCCCTTTCCAGTGACCCTCTGCCTTTGCATATGGCACACTGACGAGAGCCTCACCTCTGAGATCTCCCTAGTCGGGGTTTCCAGTGACTTATGGGAGTTGCAGGGCCTTTTCTTGGTGGGCCCCATCGCCCTGGGTTTCCTACTGACTCAGAAGGGTGAGAGCCAAAATACTGGCTGTCTTCTCGGCCCTCTTGTCCTCTTCGGCATCGGCCTCTGCCTCTCGGCCATTGAACACCCAGAAGGCAGGTTCCACCAGCATGCGGGAGGAGGCTGTTGGCTTTGTCTAGTTACAGCTTTTATATCTTTTTTCTAATATCCGCGGCAAGCTGAGGTATGAAATGGGATTTTTAAGACAGTCACCCGCCTGCCCCTTGACTGAATTGGGGTCAGTGCTGGTATAGATAGCAAGACATTCCCTTAATCTCACTGTGAAGATAGATTGTCTCTCCTGGGGTCCTTTAGCTAACTTCAGTTAGTGGGTCTCTCTTCTGTGGCCTCAGTTTTTTTTAACACTGGAGCTCTAGACTGCGTGAGTCGTGCCCTTCCTGTCCCTGTCTCAGGGTCCCAAAGGCGCAGCTTTGTTCTCCAGCCTTTTAACAGGATTGCTCGCCTTGTCCCTGTGGGCTCCAGCCACTTCCTCCCCAGTCTTTCTGAGAACTGAGCTTTGCTTTTTCTGTTTGTTTTGTTTTCCGGCTAAGAAGTGAGAAGAATGTTCACAGGGGACTAGACATCTGCCCAGTAGGGGTCGTGAGTCTGAAAATGCCCCACACGAGGTTTTGAAACCCCTCAGGATCTCTTTCTAGTCATTTAGAGTGAGGCTTCCAGTTAGAAAGATCTGAAGTTGGGAAGGGAACATGTACAGTAACCATCCCTCCTTCCCTATTGGGGACCTGCAGCAGGGACAGGTAAGGTGACCCACCCTAGTGTCCCGGCTGATTCCTTGAAAGTAGTCCCAGGATGATTGGTGGAAAGGGGGTGTGTTGCCCGCAGGCAGGGACTGTGGTCCCCATCTGACAAATGAGGAGGCTGCGACCACTCCCCTCTCCCCTGCCCCTCTTTTTCTTCCATGCTTACACTTAATTTTTCTCCATAATATTTAAGTCCTCATCTGACATTAAATATGTGACTTATTTTCTCTGTGTACCATCAGCACGCCAACTCCCTGAGAACACACTTCTGTTGAGTTTTGTGTACTGCTGTGTCCCTTTGCCTTTGTGCCTGAGCTCTGACATGCTCAGGTATCATGCTTATTTGGTGACACGCTGTTCAGAGATCTCAGAATTAACATAGAAATGGACTTAAAGAGACTGTGAAATGCAGCCACACCTGTAATCCTAGCAGTTTGCGAGTCTGAGATGGGAGGATACTCACCGCCACCACGCAGTCCTCCGCCTCGCCCCCCGCTCCAGCCTTCTTCTCCGTCCCTCCGCTCCCTCCTCCCACCGCTCACCTTTTCTGTGTTCTCTCCTCTTTCCTCCCACAAGCGCTCTTCGTCTCCTCCTCGTTCCCTCCCCAACCCCCGCCCGTCCCCTCACCCCCCCCACGTCCCCTCCTCCCGCGTCTCCGCCCTCCTGTCTCAGGTGTCTCTCTCTAGGCTTTGCCGCCCTCTGGTGGCCGCTTTGCATCACTGCATGAGCCGCGGGCTGGAGAAAGTCTCGCCCTTTCATCCCGCGCGAACGCAGCGGCCTGTGTGGGGTAAACGGAGGCCTGTGCACCGCGGGGAGTCCCAACCGCTGAAAGGCACTGCTTTGCTCCTGGAACCGTGGCCAGGCGCTGGGGCTCACGCCGGTCATCCCGGCACTCTGGGAGGCCAAGGCGGGTGCATCAGGAGGTCAGAAGTGTGAGACCCGCCTGCCCAGCGTGGTGAAACCCCGTCTTACTGAAAACACCGAAACTGGCCGGGCGTGGCGGTGGCCCGCGCCTGAAATCCCGGCTACCTGGGAGGCTGAGGCTGGAGAATCGCTTGAACCCGGGAAGCAGAGGTTGCAGGGAGCCCGGGTCACGTCACTGCACTCCAGCCTGGCTGACAGAGTGAAACCGTCTCAGAACAGATCGTAAGACTTCGAAGGCCCTCTGAATGTGTTTGAATTCGGTAAACCGCGGACTCGAGTAACATTGTGCGTGTTCATGTGTATACAGACAGCTTCATGTCCATCCTCAACCCCTTCCCGCTTCACGGCAGGTCCCGAGTAGCAGATGAGGCTTCGTCACACCAGGCGACTCCGAAGTCAATGGTTTTCGTGCTAGTCAGTTCAGGCCTTTATGAACGAATCTGGGGCCTCTGCTTTTCCTCAGATGGCACCTCCGTGTGGACATGAAGAGAGAACCGCTGCCGGTCCGGGCGTGGGGAGGCAGCCCTGGCCCTCGCCGGCCGCCTGTCCACTCTGGCGTCTGCCTCTGCGTTCGTGTGCCCTGGTTCCTGAGAGCAGAACCACGCAAATCCCGGCTTCTTTCCTCGGCATCCTCAGCCTCTGACCCTGGCAGGCACCCTCACACCCCGAGGAACCAGGAAGCATCCCTGCAGCTCCGCCCACGCCCTCCCGAGGCTCTCTCCAAATAAGCTCACACTGGGAGGTATCAGGATTAGGACTTCAACACATGAATGTTTGGGGACACACCACTGAATCCACAAAAAGGTGGTTTGGGTCCTTTTAGAATACATATTCCAAAAGTCCATGTATCTATGAATTTAAAACCGGAAGGTAATTTTGAATGAGCCTGTTATTAAGAGAGACTTCATTTAAAGACTGAAAATAATCATCGTCTACAAGAATGATATATTTTGTGCATTCTTAAACAATGATCAGCATATGGCAGTTGCCGGAATATGCCACTGTTTCTACAGGAAATCCAGATGGTTTAGTTACTTGGGGATGGAAATGGGAAAGTCATTTTCTTTGGAAGAGCAACTAGGAAGTTACCCAAAATAAGGGTACTGTGAAGAATAGTTCACTAGATGAAGGCCTTGTTAGTTTCTTTCTTTCTTTTTTTTTTTTTTTTTGAGACGGAGTCTTGCTGTGTCCCCCAGGCGGGAATGCAGGAGTGCAGTGACACGATCCCAGCCCACTGCAACCTCCCCCTCCTGGGTTCAAGTGATTCTTCTGCCTCAGCCTCCTGAGTAGCTGGAATTACAGGTGCGCACCAGGTGCCCAGCTAATTCTTGTATTTTTAGTACAGAGGGGGTTTCACCATGTTGGTCAGGCTGGTCTTGAACTCCTGACCTTGTGATCTACCACTTTGGCCTTCCAAAGTTCTGGGATTATGGGCGTGAGCCACCACACCCACCAGATTTCGTAAAGAGTCCCTCTTCACTCTCTGAGAAACTTGCCTTCCTGTCTTCACCCATGGAGAAAGTAGCTAATTCAGCAGATCTCAGAAATTCTGTTTCAGCTGTCTGTTAAGGAAGACCTCTATTGCTTTAACTTGGCTGCAATAACTTCTCTGGAAAGTCTCGTCTCTGAGCTCTTTAGTTGAATTGTGACTATCACACATGAGAGAAGGAAGAGGTGTGAAAACCAAAATTAGTGAGGGGTGGTAGATGTGGGAGAACAGGGTTGAGGCTCAGAAGGCCTGACCTCTGGCAGGAACTGATTCCACACCCTGGGGTGTCAGATTGATTTATTGGCTTAAACAATAAAGAAGAGTTTTCTTACTTAACAAGAAGTTCTTGGGTAGGACATGGAGAGGCTCTAGTGAGGTGGCATGCCACAGTCATCCTCCCTCCTCCTAGCGATCTTTTCTGTACTGCAGAGGCCGGAAAACGAAAAACTACATCTTTCAGGTTCTCAGGCAATCATGATATGGGAGAAATGTAGTTTAAACAAACTATATCTAGCAGATCAGATGTAGTCACATGGAATTTGGAGGATAGAAATGGGGCAGGGACTGCATTTCTGCAGTTTCAAGTGGTGTGTGGTTCTCCTATGTAGCGTTGCTAGCAGAGGCTCCAGTGACCCGTACTGGATTCGTGAGACTGGAAAGGAATGCCGTCTGACGTCTGCGCTGCTGGTGGTAATGCAGGTGCTGCATGGTTCTGGAGCTGGCAGCCGGCAGGAGCTTTCTGATGGTGGTACTTTTCTTGGCTGTGGTAGTGACACTGTAGTGATTTTAGAAGAGCCGGCAGCTTCCTCAGTGGTCCAGTTCTGCAGTGTGGATTGGAAGTCAGTCTGAATACTCAACATAGAAATGTTACAAAATTTCTTGTAAAAAATCTTTTCCTAGGCCTGGCGCAGTGGCTCACGCCCGTAATTCCAGCAATTTAGGAGGCTGAGGCGGGTGGATCACCTGAGTTCAGGAGTTCAAGACCAGCCTGGCCAGCCTGGCCAACATAGTGAAACCCCATCTCTATTAAAAATACAAAAAAATAGCCAGGCATGGTGGCGGGTACCTGTAATCCCAGCTACTCAGGAGGTTGAGGCAGGAGAATCACTTGAACCCAAGAGGTGGAGGTTGCAGTGAGTCAACGTCATGCCGCTGTACTCCAGCCTGGCAACAAGTGTGAAACTCTGTCTCCAAAAAAAAACAAAAAACAAACAAACAAAAAAAACTTTTCCTATTTAAACAATGTAAAGTGCGTTCAATTTTAATGTGGCCAACACAGAGGACAACTCCAGTGTATCCTCATTAAGGACCCAGGTTCTTTCCATCTTTATATTTTGGAAGGTTAGTGCAATGCATCAGCTTAGCTCCCTTCGTGGTCACAGGATGGCTACGATTGCCCCTAGGATCATATCCAGGCATAGTAACATCCAACAGAGGAATTTGCTTGGTTTAATTGGTTTGTTAAATGAAGTATCCCCTGAGTCTAGAAAAGTGTCGCGGCACAATAGACCAACAATGAATATTTACTGAATGAAAAAATGAATGGATTGATGGATCACTGATGGATCACTGATCTGGAACCACAGATCTGTTTACTTTTCTGCTGATTTCGCGCCCTATGCTCCCTGCAAAATGGGAAAAATGTTTTTTCTAAAGTAACATACACATACACAAAAGTTGAGTTTTCATATCCTAATACTTTGTTTCTAAAATTGCAACTCAAACTCAATTAAGGAGAAAAAAAAGAAATGTAGCATATTATTATAAGGCTAGAATGGGGCCTGTGGAGCTCAAGCGCAGAGCTCCAGCTGGGCCTCCCGTCAGAGCTGGGAACCTGAGCAGCCGCAGCGAAACTGACGAGTAGGCAAGTCAGCTCGAACTCGGGGCCACCCTACGTTCAGGTCTCTCACAGGCTGTGGCCTTGGGCAACAGTATGTGCTAGAAGTTTCCAAATCTTTCTGCTTACAGAGACCTGTGCTAACCCCATGATAAGAAAGAAATTCTAGAGACCAGTCTGATGCCAAGGCGTGCAGCTGCCTCTGTCTTCAAGAAAACACCTTCCTCGGGTGCAGGGTCTGAGCCCCTCTTTCCTGTATCTTTTCTGCTGTATTTTGGGCTTTGCAGGCCCTCCGGTGTCTTTCATAACTGCTCCTGCAGTGCAGCCTTAGATGAATGGACATGACTATGTCCTGATAAAACCTTATTTATGGGCAATAAAGTTGGAATTTCATGTAATTTTGATGTGGCACAGATGATGATTCTGCTTTTCGTTTATGTCCAGCAATCTAAAAGTGTAAAAACAGCGGAAGGCAATACAAAAGCACGCAGCAGGCTGCACTCGGCCTGCAGGCACGTTAGACCCTCCATCTACCGATGGCTGCTGAACATTTGAGATGTTTTTCAGACTTGGTTTTTCAGCTCTACAAAAAAATTTTTAAAAATATTTTGCTCAAAGAAAGGAAATCTAGTGAAGGAACTGACCTTTAATCATGGCCTGGCTTTTCGTTAAAGTGCTTTATATTTAATACAAACTAACAAAAATCCTAAAACCATCAAACTGTCCTACTGTCAAAATGCCACTCTTTCATAAGTGAATTACTAGCGTTTTTATACCTGGGACATGGAATATTTTATACTTGATAATTATGTCTTAGAAAAGTAAACTTTTTAAAAAATTGAATAAACATTTGTAATTTGTTGTTCCCTGTTATTTTAAGCTGTAAAAGTTAGGCACTTCTATAAATACGTATTAAATGTAACTCTGTGTTATACTGGAGTTCTTATGATTAGAAACTGCATATTAGAATGAATTAGTTAAATGAGCAAACTAATGAGAAGACTCATTTATAGATTCATTAAAACATTTTTATTATTATGAATTTATTATTATTATTAATTTTGGAGATGGAGTCTCCCTCTGTCGCCCAGGCTGCAGTGTAATGGCATGATCTTGGCTCACTGCAGCCTCCATCTTCCAGGTTCAAGCAATTCTTGTGCCTCAGTCTCCTAAGTCGCTGGGACTATAAGAGCATGCCACCATGTCTGGCTAATTTTTATATTTTTAGTAGAGATGGGGTTTCACCATGTTGGCCAGCCTGGTCTCAAACTCCTGACATCAAATGATCTGCCCGCCTTGGCATCCTGAAGTGTGGGGATTACAAGCATACACCTGATCTCATTAAAACATTTTCAGTAGATTTAATACTTTGATCATAATTTTGAGGTGTCAATCAAGTTGTCTTGTAAACCAAGTTGACTTTTTGTTGTCAGATTCATTCCTCATCCTTTCTCCGCTCTGAGCATCCTTGCCTTCAGGCTTTGGGTAGGTCTAGCCAATGGGAGAATGACAAATGATTGGAATTCAAGAGGAACTCTGAGGTCAGGATATTCTTTCTTTCTGCTTCCTGTAGCGTTGCCTGCAATAGCTGCATCCGTTCCAGGGTTTGAGATTCTCCCCTTGCAATCCTAGCTCCTGCTGGTCATTTCCTGCAGACACTGTTACCCTTCTACCTCCCACTCTGTGCTCTCACGCGGCCTCTTCCCACTGCCCCTCCATCCTTACTGGTGAGGACAGCTTCTTCTTGTTGCTAATCTCTGGGTTACCCACCTGTGATTCCTTATCTTGGCAGCCCATTCATTTTACTCTTTGTGACAATGGTTTGTTCAGTATGAAATCTTATCTCAAACAGGCTCCCTGACTCTTCAGTTTAAACTTTAATTTTCTCTTCTGTGAAATAAACTACTGACACTGTTAAAGTCTGCTGACCAAAGACCTCTAGGAACACACCTGCAGTCAACAAAGTTAGGTTTATTAAACTTGCTACAGCAAGAGAGAATGAACACTAGTAGAATATAAGACATCTAGGTAAGGGGGAGTTGAGAGAAGCTTACTATTCTAAGGAGGGTGTAGGGGAATCAAACATCAGCTCCGAACTTGGTGTGCTCAGGAAAGGGAGCAATTCAGTGACTGGGTATAAGTCACTTTTTTGAATTTTTATCTAGGAGGCAGGAGAAAAATGAAAGCGGGGCTGGAGATGTCATTAGTAAGAAACCACAGTCACTCTATTCTCCTGGAAAAGGAGTATTCACTTCTTTTTATGGTTGTGGAGTGTCCTTATTTCTTTCCTGTGTATACATAATTATGGAGCGATCTTGTCTTCGTCTTGTTCCACCTCAAATAACACAATGGCCTTGTCTGATCATTGTTTATAGTGTGCGACAATATAAACAAAAACTTTTTTTTGTGGGTAAAAATTGTGTTTGTTGTCTTAGCTTTTAGCTTCCAGCTGCTGGCAATTTTTCATGTTTTTAGCACCAACCTCACAGACTTATTGTAAGGATGGAATATATTATATGTCAGCATATAAAAATTCAGATAAATATTATTGGCACATAGTAACTGCTTAATAAATATCAATGCTACGGTTTGGATATGGTTAGACCCCAGCAAATCTCACGCTGAAATTTGATCCCAATGTTGGAGGTGGGGCCTTGGGAGAGGTGTTTGGGTCACGGGGGTAGATGCCTCCTGAATGGTTTGGTGCTGTCCTCACTGGAGGGAGTGAGTTCTGACTCAGTTCTCACAGAACTAGTTGTTGAAAAGAGCCTGGTGTCTCCCTGCCTTGCTCTCATTTTCTCCCTCTCACCATACGACCTCCACACACCGGCTTCCCTTCACCTTCCACCATGAGTGGAAGCTTCCTGAGGCCCTCATCAAAAGCAGATGCTGGTGCCATATTTCTTGTACATTCTGCAGAAACATGAGCCAAATACACCTCTTTTCTTTAAGATTACCCATCCTCAGTTATTCCTTTATAGCCACACAAACAGATTAAGACAATTAGTTTCTTCTTTGCCATTACTGCTGAGAAAAGACTCGACCCTGGTGGTACAACAGAGCCCCTCACAATGGCGCACAGGAGCCAGTTATGACATGTCTTCCCAGGTGAACGTTTGGGGACTTTGCATCTGTAGTTTGAATCAGTTATGGTGAAAGAATGTGCAAGCACTACTTGCCAAGATAGTGTCTTTCCCTCAGGAGCTGGTTGTTAAACATTTACCAGCACACCCACCTAGGAATGACCAAGACAGTAAGGAGCTCAAGAAAAAATAAATGTGGGATTGCAATTTACTAATTTCTTAATAAATAAATTAAAAATATATATTTGCTTTGATGGAAGTGGGAAGAAATCTGAGTCAGGCTAAAATAAGATTATACCTAGAATGAAGTCCACATTCATATAAGATTTTTAGGGTAGTATTGCATTTATTTATTCATTTATTGTTCGAGACGGGGTCTTACTTTGTCACCCAGGCTGGAGTGCAGTAGCATGATACTGGCTGACTGCAATCTCGACTTCTGGATTCAAGCAATCCTTCTACCTCAGCCTCCTGAGTAGCTGGGACTGCAGAATCGCACCACCATGCCCTACAAATTTTTGTATTTTTTGTAAAGATGGGGTTTCACCATGTTGCCCAGGATGGTCTCAAACTCCTGGGCTCTAGGGATCTGCGTGTCTCAGCCTTTAAAGGTGCTAGGATTACAGATGTGAGCCACCACGCCCAGCCTTGTATTGCATTTACTAAATAGGATTAACTATTTATATATTTCTATTCAGCTTGGCTTTTTAGGGTGAGAAAGTAAAGTGTGGGAGACATCCTAATTAATTTACAAAACAATGGTATATTATTAAATGAGGTAATAACTTTTAGAATTTTGGAAAAATGTATTTTCTTCCATATGTTTAGCATGTATGTGTTAATTATTTTAGTTACCTTATTACTTAGTGTTTTACGAGAATGCTGTAATTATGAGATTTAGTTTAGGCACTAAAACATGGGAGACAAATGAGCAAGGGAAAATAAAGCATTATTATCTTAGTTATGAAGAGCTAGTGATACCAGTAGCTGTAACACTTGTGTTACTATATAATGGAGTTGGCATAACACAACTATATCCGTAAGTCTCAGTTTTTAAACCCAATAAGTGTCTTCTTTCCTCTCAGGCAGCTTTTCTGGTTGGTCTTCAGTGATCACCAAGAGATCGCCGAGCGGCTCTGGCCGTAGGGCCATGGAGTGCTCCAGCGATCTTCAGCATTTGAGCAACAGGAAGAGTAAGGAACACTCAGGCGAGGTTTTCCTAAACCAAGACTTCTCCCACATTCCGTTGTCCATATCTCAGCCACATGGCCACATCAAGGGAGGCTGGAAAATGTAGATGAGCTGTGTTTCTGATGGGAAAAGAAACAGACCTTTATACATGTGTATATATATATTTTTAGACAGGGTCTGGCTCTGTTGCCCAGGCTGGAGTGCTGGAGTGCAGTGGCATGATCTTGGCTCATTGCAAGCTCTGCCTCCTGGGCTCAAGTGGTTCTTGTGGCTCAGGCAGCCACCTGAGTAGCTGGATTACAGGCACGCCCAGCTAATTTTTTTTGTTTTTTCGAGAAGGCGTTTCCCTCAGTCACCCTGGCTAGAGCGCAGTGGCACCATGTCCACTCACTGCAACCTCCGCCTCCTGGGTTCAAGCAATTCTCCTGCCTCAGCCTCCCATGTAGCTGGGATTACGGGTGCCCACCGCCATACCTGGCTAATTTTTTGTATTTTTAGTAGAGATGGGGTTTCACCATCTTTGCTAGGCTGATCTCGAACTCCTGATCTAAAGTCATCCACCCACCTCGTCCTCCCAAAGTGCTGGGTTTATAGGAATGAACCACTATGCCTGGCCCAGACTAGCTTCTATGTTAGAAACAATTCATTATAAATAACCAGACAGAAATCTGCTGTACTGTGAATCACCACTAAATATCAACTAAAACGTGTGAATAAAGACACTTCTATAAGTTAAAGTGTTTCACCGAGTTTTCTTCCCAGTTGCTGATCTGCATTGGTGTTCATCTCCAGGCTTCTCCACAGCCAGATGCTGCCAATGTCCTGTCCAATTTTAGCTGCAACCTGGGATGACAGCCATTTTTACTAATTTTTTTTTTTGTTATCCTCATTAAAGAAAAATTCTAACTTCGAAAATGAGTAAATTTATTTAACTGTTTGCTAACACCAAAATGTAAATTTATGGAAGAAATCAACAATGGATAAATGAAAATTTTACCACGCTCTCTGCTAAATGAGCCTAGTGGTGTGGACAAATGCATTTAAGAATTTCACCAAACGTTAGCTGGGAGTGGTGGCCCTGTAGTCCCATCTACTAAGAAACCTGAGGCAGGAGAATGGCTTCATCTCAGGAGGTTGAGGGTTCATTGAGCTGTGATGGAGTCACTGCACTCCAGCCTGGGTAGCAGAGAGAGAGACCCTGTGTCTGACACACACACACACACACACACACACACACACACACACACACACGTAAGTTCACCAAACTTTATAGTGATACATTTATGTATAAACTCTTTTAGAGCACGTTACGTAAATAAACTCGCAACCATCCTATGAGGTGGGTATTATTGTTATCCCAATTTTATAGATGAGAAAAGTACATATTTCAACTTTCAGGCAACAGCAGATCACATTGGATTCTCTGGCAGCACCCAATCTGCAGGACCCGTGCGTTCCTAAGCTGCTTCAGGTCCTCCTCAACCTGCGGCCGTTTATGTTCTGAAACGCCCGTTCCTCTCGCGGCCTCCCTGCCTCTGACCCCTAACGCACCCCTCACCCAAGCCCCCTAATCTCTTTCCACGACGCCGAGGAGTGACTACCCTGAGCTTGTCAACAGTCAAATAGCCGCACGCAACCTACCGAAGCGACTCTGCTATCTACACGTCACACACAAACTCTTTCAATCCAGCACTGATGGCCCTTTACAACTGCCAGCTGGAGCCCTTGGGCTCTGGACCGATTTTTCACAATTAAGAAACGGAAACCTTTCTCCAGTCCACAGCAAGGCGGGGGAAAGGTGGCGCCGGGCGGGGGTGACCTGACTTTTCAGAGAAAGATGCGTGTTTTGTAGCAGTGGGCCACTCTTTGCAATGTCTTTTCCTGAGCGTTCAACGCGGCCCCTCCACTGTTTGCTGAGATCGTCCGCTTGTAGATTCGAGGTCCCCAGACACACCCCGCGGACCTTCGAAAATTCGCACCTCTGGTTACCCAAGGGAGACTCGAACCAGCCAAAGAAATCCACTCACTCCCGATGACAGGACTTCTTGTTCTTTTTAGGGTCGGTTTCAGATGCAGTGACCTGACTCTGAGGAATTGTCGGGGTATGGAATCTGTGACCTGACTCTGAGGAATTGTCGGGGTATGGAATCTGTGATCTGATTCTGAGGAATTGTCGGGGTATGGAATCTGTGATCTGACTCTGAGGAATTGTCGGGGTATG
>CAUYQU010032078.1:0-10082 GCA_963574635.1 Cheracebus regulus
GACTCCCGCACAATAATGGCAGGAGATTTTGGTTAATTTATAATACACCCATTCTGAAAGTGACTATATAACAGAAAGTGAATTACTCTTTAGTATTTACATAGTATCTCACAGACCTAAATGAAATATTGGTTGACTGTTATTTTCTTCCTGTATTCCTTTCTGTCACTGTTGTTAAGTATAATTGATGGCATAAAAGAGGTTTTTGATACCTTTTTAAGATTGCATTCCAGCCTGGGCAATAGAACAAGAATTCTGTTCTCTCTCCCACTTTTTCTTTCTCTTTCTTTTTTTCTCTTAAAAAAAAAAAAAAGTAAGCCAGTATTTCCTTGTTTTGCAAATAAAGCTGGCTGAGTTGGTTGCTTTTTGGTGATTAGTCAAGGACACCAAATCCCATATCCTCATCCAACTCCTCCGTCTCCTCCTTGGCATCAGCCTTAGCTGGGGCTGCCGCAGCAGCAAAAGCAGCCTTGGTGGTGGTGGACACAGGGGCAGCAGTCACAAAGGCAGATGGATCAGCCAAGAAGGCCTTGACCTCTTTAGCAGGTGGGAAGGTGTAATCAGTCTCCACAGACGGAGCCAGGACTCTTTTGTACCCACTGGTGATAGAATAAAGTACTGATACAACAGGTGGGTAGCCAGTCTGCAGACAGACACACACTGGCATCATCGCGGACACACCTCCAGGAAGCCAGAATGCAGAGTTTCCTCTGTGATGTCAAGCACTTCACGGTTGTAGGGGCTGCCACTGTTGAACAGCTGCTGGATGAGCAGCCCAAAGGAGAAGGGAGAGATGTTGGCATGCTCAGCAGTGTAGCTTCGCTGGCTCCCACTTTGTCTTCAGTCTGATCAGCTGCACATCACTCAGGATGTCATTGATGCCTCTGGAGATTTTAGTGGTAATGCCTAAAGCCTGGAAAAAGGAAAGCTTCCTTTTTTTTTTTGAAGACAGTGTCGCTCTTGTCCTCCAGGCTAGAGTGCAATGGCATGATCTCGGCTCACTGCAACCTCCACCTCCCGGGTTCAAGCAGTTTGTTACTCAGATTTGTCATCGGAACCCATTTCCTATGTTTAGGGGATGCACTGACTTGAAGCACAAATGCAAAACACTCGCTTTCCCAGCCTCCCTTGTGTGGCATCTGAACAAGGCTGTCCAGACCTTGAATCAGACACTAATAACGGGAAGGCCTGTATGTAGTGCATTCTGGGCACAGCATGAGGGGCTGCGGGAGGTTGGCTGCAGGGATGAGCTCGGGGGATCTCTCTTGCCTTCAGGTAAGCTCGAAATTCTTAGGGTTCCCCGAAATCCTTTTCACAAATCTCTTTTCTGTTTTTCTTCTTCTTTTTTTTTTTAGGACAGAGTTTCACGTGCGATCTTGACTCACTGCAACATCTGCCTCCCGGGTTCAAGTGATTCTCTTGCCTCAGCCTCTCTCCCGAGTAACTGAGATTACAGGTGCCCACCACCACACCAGCTATTTTTTTTTTTTTTTTGAGACAGAATCTTGCTCTGTCACCCAGGCTGGAGTGCAATGGCACGATCTTGGCTCACTGCAACATCTGCCTCCCAGGTTCAAGCGATTCTCCTGCCTCAGCCTCCCAGGTAGCTGGGATTACAGGCGCCCACAACCAAGCCCTGCTAATTTTTGTATTTTTAGTAGAGATGAGGTTTCACCATGTTGGCCAGGCTGGTCTTGAACTTCTGACCTCAGGTGATCCACCTGCCTCGGCCTCCCAAAGTGCTAGGATTACAGGCATGAGCCACCATGCTTGGCCAATTTTTTGTATTTTTAATAGAGATGGGGTTTTGTCATGTTGGCCAGGATGGTTTCGAACTCCTGACCTTAAGTGATCCACCCACCTCAGCCTCCCAAAATGCTAGGATTACAGGTGTGAGCCACCATGCCTGGCCCACAAATCTCTTTTTTGTCCAAAGTATCCAGCATTAGTTTCTTTGGGTTATAACCAATAATCTTGGTGGGGAGAACACGTTGGCATGATTGTGTGTTTATTGGTAGGATTGCACTATTCTTTTTGCTTTCTTTTTTTTTCTTGAGACAGAGTCTTGCTGTCATCCAGGCTGGAGTGCAGTGGTGTGATCTCGGCTCACTGCAACCTCCACCTCCCAGGTTTAAGCAATGCTCCTGCCTCAGCCTCCCGAGTAGCTGGGACTACAGGTGTGTGCAGCAGCGCCTGGCTGATTTTTTGCATTTTTAGTAGAGATGGGGTTTCACTGTGTTAACCAGGATGGTCTTGATTTCCGGACCTTGTGATCCACCCACCTTGGCCTCCCAAAGTGCTGGGATTACAGGCTTGAGCCACCGTGCCCTGCCTAATTTTTGTATTTTTAGTAGAGACGGGGTTTTACTTCTTTGGCCAGGCTGGTCTCGAACTCCTGACCTAAAGTGTTCCACCCACCTTGGCCTCCCAAAGTGCTGGGATTATAGGCAGGAGCCACCTGGCCAAGCCAGGATTGCACTATTCTCTCGGTGCTGAGCTTTCCCCTTCTGCTGAATAACAAAACACAAGGAGGGACATTTGTGGGATGCAGCCCTCCTCCCTCCCTCTTTCTCTCCCAGCTGATGCTGCCACTGGAACAAGGCTTTCTCCTTCCCT
Organism: Cheracebus regulus; assembly: GCA_963574635.1. Taxonomy (NCBI): domain Eukaryota; kingdom Metazoa; phylum Chordata; class Mammalia; order Primates; family Pitheciidae; genus Cheracebus; species Cheracebus regulus. The sequence continues at coordinate 2,617 of CAUYQU010032078.1, forward strand.
GCCTTTCCCACCAGTGGTAGAAGACAAGGACAGTGTCTATAATAAAAGCCCACTTTCTGCATTACAGAGGCAGGATGGGGAGGGCTGAGGGCCAGAGGTTCTGCCTGATTTGCTTCCTACTCACAGAGGGCTCCGGGCAAGGCCCCAGGAGCAATGTTCATCTCTCTCTTTAACCAGGTCGGGTTTCCCAACTGAGTTGTATCCCAGTTACCATCAGCGACCTGCCACCTAACCTACTGCTGACCACAGGAGCAGAGGCTTCTCTCACCTTCCACGACTTGAGGGGACTCCCAGAGGTCCAGGGCCTTCCAGGCTTGCACCTGGGGTGGGCCATGGCAGCCCTCAGTTTCCTGCCTCTGCCTGGTGGGTCAGGGCTCAAGGCAGCCTCAAGGCAGCTCCTGTGGGTCAGGGCTGTGCTGAGCAGGTGTTGGAGGCTGGGAAGGGCCTGGGGAAGGGGGCTCCCCCCAGGCAAGGGACAGGGTCAGGGATGGTCAAGAGGGAAGGCTAGCTGTTCCAGTTTGTCCTTAGAGGATCTAGTTCCTCAGGTCCTGGTTACCCTGTAAGTAGGGGAACAGGACAACGTGCCTACAGGGAGTGCTGTCAGCTGCTCTTCACATTAGTGATAATCATCCGAATTGAAGCTGCCACCTACTGAGTGCCTACTATGTGCCAGGCTCTTTGCCAGAGCTTTACAGATATCATGAGTGATAGCTAAGCCTCACAGCCATTCTGCAAGGCAGCTGCAGTCACCCTGCTCTAGAGATGAGGAAGTGAGTCTCAGAGAGGTTGAGCAGTTAGCCCAGGGTCACATGGTGTAGAGAGTAGGGCCTCCAGTGGGACCCAGATTGGTCTGAACCACAAATGGAGAGTGATTGATTGCTCTGAAGGCTGCCTCTGTCATGAGAGCCACCCAGGGTGTCCCTTGTTGTTGGCCTTCCCAGGACCCCCTCAGAGAGGCCTTGCAGGCATCTTCCTTCTGTACCCATCTCCACCCTAGTGGGTCAGCTGAAAATGGGCTCAAAGCTTAATCACAATTACCTCAGCCATGGCCTCCCTGCAACCTCTGAGAAGGCAGAGCTTTTCTTCTTTGCTGGGGATTTCTGCTGTCAAAAACCATCCCAGGGCTGGGCGTGGTGGCTCACTTCTGTAATCCCAGCACTTTGGGAGGCCAAGGTGGGAGGATCACTTCAGGTCAGGAGTTTGAGACCCAGCCTGGCCAACATGGTGAAATCCCTTCTCTACTAAAAATACAAAAATTAAGGGGACATGGTGGTGCACACCTGTAATCCCAGCCACTCGAGAGGCTGAGGCAGGAGAATTGCTTGAACCTGGGAGGTGGAGGTTGCAGTGAGCTGAGATTGTGCCACTGTACTGCAGCCTGGGTGACAGAGACTCTGTCTCAAAAAAAAAAAAAAAAAAAAAACATATATATATATATCAGCAGGCTTTGGTGACATGCACCTGGGATCCCAGCTGCTCAGGAGGCTGAGGTGGGAGGATCATTTAAACCCAGGAAGCCGAGGCTACAGTTAGCAATGACCGTGCCACTGCACTCCAGCCTGGGTGACAGAATGAGAGCCTGTCTCCAAAAAGAAAAAAAAAAAACCTCCTGGCATAGTCCCCTAAGCTGAGACCAGAGCTGGCTGGAGCCTCTTTGCCAGCAGCCAGTAGGCCTTTCCTTTACTGAAGCCTGGTATATACCGGTTGTATCCCAGTTACCATCAGCAACCTGCCGGCTAACCCACCGCTGACCACAGGAGCAGAGGCTTCTCTCGCCTAAGGCTATTGCAATGAATGTTAGTGTCCCTTCAAAATCCATATGATGAAATCTGAATCCCCAAGGTGATGGTGTCAGGCGGAGCCTTGGGAAGTGATCAGGTCATAAGGATGGAGCCCTCATGAATGGGATTAGTGCCCTTATAGAAGAAGCCCCAGCAAACTAGCCAGCCCTTTCTACCACGTGCAGACACAGCAAGAAGGCACCATCTTCAAACAGAAAGTTGGCCCTCAGCAGACACAGAATCTGCTGGCATCTTGATCTTGGACTTCCCAGCCTCCAGAACTGTGGAGAAATAAATTCCTGTTGTTCATAAGCAACCCCATCTATGGAATTTGGTTGTAGCAGCCTGAACAGTCTAAGACAGCTGTGCTCATGCCATTTCCTATGGACTTACAGCAACTGTCACTTACTTTTCACACACTCCTTTGAGGTATCTTTTCAATTTTTCTGAGGAAATTTTACACAATAGCAACAGTAGCAAATGACTTCTCAGAGTAAAATAAGTTAACTTGGTGGCCAGAGCCATGTAAGATTAACACCAGCCGTGCTGGAAAATAGCAGCTGTTGAGAAGCCTTGAACATCTTCAGCAAAATGAGGAGGCTCACCCTGACCAGTTTGGGAACAAAGAGCTTTGGAGCCAAAGGGAGCAGGTTTGAGTTCCAGGATGGCCACTTTTCTTGGCTTCATCACCTCAGACAAGTGACAAAGCCTCGCTGAACCTTAGTTTACTCAATAATGCCTCCTGCGATGACCACATCTGCCTGGCGAATAGTCATTGTTTCATCAGTGGCACCCACTACCATTACTATTTACCCATAGCTGGATTACCTGGGTCCTCTGCAGTGTGAATTATAGTGTGATGGGATTGGAGCTAAGGCTGGTCACTGATAGGCGAGATTCTAGAACACGTAGGCTTTTTTAGTGCACCCTTCCTCCATGCTCTCTGTCCTGTTTAGCAGACCCCCAACACTGTCATGGGTCCACGTCCTGAACTTTTTTTTTTTTTGAGAAAGAGTCTTGCACTGTCGCCTGAGCTGGAGTGCAATGGCACAATCTCGGCTCACTGCAACCTCCACCTCCCAGGTTCAAGTGATTCTCCCGCCTCAACCTCCCGAGTAGCTGGGATTATAGGCACCCACCACCACACCCAGCTAATTTTTTGTATTTTAAGTAGAGACGGAGTTTCACTACGTTGGTTAGGCTGATCTCGAATAACTGACCTCGTGATCCACCAACCTCAGCCTCCCAAAGTTCTCGGATTACAGGCGTGAGCCGCCGCGCCCAGCCCCACGTCCTGAATTTTTAACCTTTTTAATTTATCAAAGCATACTTGACATGTGTCCTAGTCCTCAGGTCTGTAGGCCTAATGACTAGTCAGATTGAGGCAGAAACTATCCCCTTCCACCCCCATGTTTATTGTCCACATTAACATGACTTTTTCCTTCCGTTGTCTTTGGTACAATAACTTTACTATTCCAAGAGACTCTTCCCCAGGCAAATAACCTGACTGTTTATTACAGGAATTTTCCAAGAGGCCCATCAATTCTTTACTAGATGAGTTTTATTAATAGAAGCATCAACAGACATTTCACATCTAAGACACTTCAAACCCTGTGCCTAGTTGTTTCCACCTGAAACTGCTATATCATGATCTCCCCCAATCCCAAGCAAGCCCCTGTATTGACACGCCCTCCTTAAACCAATCTTGAAATTCTCAGTGAGATCCCAGGCGCTCCACTTCCCCTGGCAGCTGCAATGGAGGCTCTTAAAGGGGCTATTCTCTCTCTTCCATAAGTAATGAACTCAGCTCTGCCTGCCACCATCTTCCCCAGAACAGAAATTCTGGTGCACTCCTTCCAGAAAGTGCTTTTGGTGTGACTGACTCAATCTGTGGAGCCGTGAAAGCCAGGAGGGGAGGCCCCAGGGCCAGGTTGACTCTGGGTATCTTTTCCATCCTTCTGCGCGTGTAGAGCTGGTTCCACTGTGGGGACCATGGGTGGAGGGCCTTGTGCACAGAGCCCCTTGAGACCATCCTTGCTGCACACATTTCAGGCCTGGGAAGTTCTCTGCACACACAGAGCCCTTCATGGTCAGTCTGCTGGAGGTACTGTTATTCCCGGTTTTGGCCTCAAAGAAGTGGAAGCTTTCCACTCCCGTTTCACTTGTAGATTGTAGGATATTTGCATATCTAATGCTTGAGTCTCTCCTTCAAACCAGAGGTTTACTCTGTTTTGAGAAAAGAATAATTGAATTTATGTACCTGTAGTAGTCTGTAGAGCCAGCTGCCCAGTAGCTAGGCCACACACAATGGGCCACGTGGCAGGGTCCCAGGTGGGGAAATTGCCTCTCAATGATGGAGACGGGAAGGCCTGTGAAGGAGAACATTAAAAATCAACTTAAAACAGATTCGGTACTAAAACACTTCACCTGAAAGAAGTTCATTCATGGATCCTTACAAAGTTGCATTTGCTTGTTTGTTTGGGGCATCGCCAGAAATGAATATTAAGATACTGTGATGTTTTTAAAAGTCTGACCAAAATGTTTAATGTGGTGACTTTGGGTAGACCTGAGTGTCAGTGAGAACCAAACCCAGACCGCACAACTGGAAACTCCTGGAAGCAAAGACACACCTCACTTCCTCTATTTAGCACCACATGAAACAATACTGAAGATTTCAGAGGAGATGAAGTAGGATATCTCTCTGAGTCCCATAGGATTGTTCAGCTTACTGTGGTCTCCTGAGATCTCAGATCTTGCATTTTCTCCATTATTATATAGTTTCCATGAGGCAGTTTTCCATGAACAAAAAACATCAGAAATTCAAACCACCCTTTGTAATATTTGCCCAGTTTTGGTAGGATAGCAACAGATACATAAGGAGAACATAGTGACGACTGATGATCTGAAAACACTTTTGTTAGTGGGAATTCCTGTGCATGCTTGGAAGCTGCCTTTTTTTTTTTTTTTTTTTTTCCGTGACAGAGTTTTGCTCTGTTGCCCAGGCTGGAGTACAGTGGCACCATCTTGGCTCACTGCAACCTCCACCTCTTGTGCTCTAGCAATCCCCTCACTTCAGCCTCCCGAGTAGCTGGGACTACAGGCATGCACCACCCTCCTGACACCAGCTAATTTTTTGTATTTTTGTAGAGATGGAGTTTTACTGTTGTCCAGGCTGGTCTCGAACTCCTGGGCTCAAGCAATCTTCATGCCTCAGACTTCCAAAGTGCTGGGATTACAGGAGTGAGCCACCACACCCAGCCTGGAAGCTGCTTTATCCCCAGGTTAGGAACATGAACCTAGAGCACCCCGAAGCCTGGCTCTGCCATTTATGGGCTGTGTGACCCAGGCTGAGTTTCTTAACTTTGCTGTGCGTCAATTTCCTTACTTAAAAATATGAAAAGGCTGGGCGCGGTGGCTCACGCCTGTAATCCAAGCACTTTGGAGGCCAAGGCGGGCGGATCACCTGAGGTCGGGAGTTCAAGACCAGCCTGACCAACATGGTGAGACCCCGTCTTAAAAATAAATAAATAAATAAAATAAAATAAAAAATAAAAAAAAAATATATGAAAATAGCTGGGCGCAGTGGCTCAAACCTGTATTCCCAGCACTTTGTGAGACTGAGGTAGGCAGATCACGAGGTCAGGAGTTCAAGTCCAGCCTGACCAGGATGGTGAAACCCCATCTCTACTAAAAATACAAAAAATTAGCTGGGCATGGTGCTGTGAACTTGTAGTCCCAGCTACTTGGGAGGCTGAGGAAGGAGAATGGCTTGAACCTTGGAGGCAGAGGTTGCAGTGAGCTGAGATTGTGCCACTGCACTTCAGCCTGGGTGACAGAGGGAGACAATGTCTCAAAAAAAAAAGGAAATAAATAAATAAAATAATAGACTGGGCATGGTGGCTCACGCCTGTAATCCAAGCACTTTGGAGGCCAAGGCAGGCAGATCACCTGAAGTCGGGAGTTCAAGACCAGCCTGACCAACATGGTGAAACCCTGTCTTTAAAAGTAAAAATAAATAAAAATAAATAAAATAATAGTACCCACTTTACAGGCTGGTTTGAGGATTACAGTAGTTAATATTTACAAGCTACTTAAAATAGTGTCTGGTACATAGTAAGCATCATACACATGTTTAATAAATAATAAAATTATTATATTATTTTATTCCATGATATAGTGTCATAAATTAACATTGTGAATAAAATATTGTACAAATGAAAATATGGCAATTTAAAAGTTCTAAAAAGTTATTTATATATATGTATATATTTGAGACAGAGTCCTGCTCTGTCGCCTGAGCTGGAGGGCAGTGGCACGATCTTGGCTCACTGCTATCTCCACCTCCTGGGTTCAAGTGATTCTCTTGCCTCAGCCTCCCGAGTAGCTGGGATTACAGGCACATACCATCATGTCTGGCTAATTTTTTTTGTAGTTTTAGTAGAGACAAGATTTCCCCATGTTGGCCAGTCTGGTCTCAAATTCCTGACCTCAGTTGATCTGCCCACCTCGGCTCCCCAAAGTGCTGGGATTACAGGCGTGAGCCATAGTGCCCGGCCTTTATTATTTATTTTTATTTTTTTTGAGACGGAGTCTCACTCTTGTTGCGCAGGTGGGAGTACAATGGTATGGTCTCAGCTCACTGCAACCTCCGCCTCCCAGGTTCAAGTGATTCCAGCCTCCCAAGTAGCTAGGATTACAGGCATGCACCACCACATGTGGCTAATTTTTTGTATTTTTAGTAGAGACAGGGTTTCTCCATGTTGGTCAGGCTAGTCTCAAACTCTTGACCTCAGATAATTCACCCACCTCGGCCTCCCAAAGTGCTGGGATTACAGGTGTTAGCCACCGCACCCAGCCGTCCAGCCTTTATTTACATTATTTAAAAAAAACAAAACAAAACGGTAGAGACAGAGTCTCACTGCATTGCCCAGGCTGGTCTCTGACTCCGGGGCTCAAGCAATCCTTCTGCCTCAGCCTCCCAAAGTGCTGGGATTACAGGTGTGAGCCATCACGCCTTGCCAATTTAAGTTTTTAAAAAGTTTACCTTGAAGGCCAGGCACAGTGGCTCATACCTGTACTCTCAGGCCTTTGGGAGGCTGAGGTGGGAGGATAGCTTGAGTCTAGGAGTTGGAGACCAGCTGGGGCAATGTGGCAAAACCCCATCTCTACAATAAATACAAAAAATAGCCCTGTGTGGTGGCATGCGTCTGTAATCCCAGCTACTTGGAAGGCTGAGGTGGGATGATTACCTAAGCCTGGGAGTTCCAGGCTGCAGTTAGCCGTGATTGTGCCACTGCACCTCAGCCTGGGTGACAAAATGAGACTCTGTTTCAAAAAAATAAGTAAATAAGGCTGGGCATGGTGGCTAACGCCTGTAATCCCAGCACTTTGGGAGGCCAAGGCGGGCAGATCATGAGGTCAGGAGATTAGCCTGGCCACCATAGTGAAATCCCATCTCTACTAAAAATACAAAAATTAGCTGGGCATGGTGGCGCATGCCTGTAGTCCCAGCTACTCAGGAGGCTGAGGCAGGAGAATCGCTTGAACACGGGAAGTGGAGGTTGTGGTGAGCCAAGATCTCTCCACTGCACTCCAGCCTGGGCAACAGAGTGTTACTCTGATTCAAAAAATAAATAAATAAAATAAAATAAAAGCTAACCTTTAAGTAGCTATTTTTTTTTTTTT
>CAUYQU010032080.1:0-12720 GCA_963574635.1 Cheracebus regulus
TTCCCCACAGAGCCGGACCTTCCCGGGTTCGCTGTGCTTGCTGTGAGACTCTCAGTCTGCAGCGCTTCCAATTGCTGTTTTCCTTGTGGGGATGGGACCAGCCGAGCCCGTCCGTCCCGTACACTCCGCACTGGGAAGCGCCACGCTGGGGCGCCGGCAAAACAGCCACGCCGGCCAAACGAGTCGCGCTGGCGACCCGTGTGGCTCCTCTGCCGGGAATCTCCCAGTCTGTGGGCTACAAAAATTCGTCGGAAAGTGCGGCGTCCACTCGTTCTCTGCGCTTTCACTAGGAGCTACATTCCTGAGCAGTTGCTAATCGGCCATCTTGGATCTCTCTCGGTATTTGTATTTTTAATAGCTGTTTCCTTCCATACAGGTGTAACATTTTTCGAAAAGTAATTGGCCAGTATTGTTTAAGAGACACAGAAATGTCTTTTTTAATGGGACCCTGGTCCCATTTTTAGGAAACTGATTATCATCAAAATATTTACACCATTGGAAATACTGAAGAAAGCAAATAGTTTCACTTGCATGCTTTTACTTTCATTTATTAAAAGTACAGGATGGTTTTAATCTCATAGAGGCTAAAGTAAAAAAAAAAAAAAAAAGGATGAAACCCATAGGACTATTAGAAAATAAGCATACCCAATGATAATTATGTAACAAAAAGTTTCTAAAGGGGCAAAAGTAAATTTTTCTCTTCCAACTTAATAGTTCTTAAGTAGTTAAGGAATCATTTGTCTGTATAGAGGTTTAATGGATTTGAAATTGAGGTATTGGGCTTGTTATTTGAACTTTTGCATCATCATTTTCTCATTTGTCAAATGGAAGAGGTTGAACTAAATGACATGAAGTCTCTGAGCTCTCAGATGCATTGATTTAATTGAATAATTTGTGAAAATCTTAGTGAAATTCTTTGGACAGTAAAAAGGTTATAGTTTTTAAACAGCTTGTTCAAGCTTCAAGTTGAAATATTATAAAGGAATTGTTTTAGAAGAATATGAATCAGCCACAGAAGTAATTAACGTGGTTAGTATTTGCATAATTTGATTCTCCTAGAGGCTATTTCTGTAGTACCAGTTTGCATAAATATGCAGCAGTAATTAGGATTCTTGAGCAGTTTAGGTAGTTTCTCTTGTTTTGTGGTGTCTGAAACTCAGTGGTGATGGGAATACTTCGGTGCTAGTCAGCACAGCACTGTCTGAAAACATGCTTAATTGGCTATATATTTACCATTATATGCTTAAGTTGGGACCCTTTTACCCTGCCAAGAATGTTTCTTTGAGTTATAAAATGACCATATTTGATTTTACTTCCACAATTCCGTCTTCACGTGTCTACTTTTAAACATAATTTATTCTTAGCAATACATAGAATTTAAATTCATAAGAGCCAGTTATTTGCCCACCTTACACTTCTAATTTATACCAAAAGGATGTTCTGTGACAGAATTTCTTTTATGATTGGATAGTGAAGACACTCTATTTTACTTTAAGTTGTTTCAGATTTGCCTTTAAATAAAAAAATTAATTATAGCTTACTGATAACTAAAATACTATTCACTTGACTGGAAGAATAAAGTTGAACTGACAGATACACATTGTTATGCTCTCTGAAATAGCATTACTGAAGAGGACAAAAGTAAGAAAAAGGGGCAAGAGGAAAAACAACCTAAAAAGCAGCTTAAGAAGGAAGAAGAGGGCCAGAAGGAAGAAGATAAACCAAGAAAAGAGCCAGACAAAAAAGAGGGGAAGAAAGAAGTTGAATCAAAAAGGAAAAATTTAGCTAAAACAGGGGTTACATCAACCTCCGATTCTGAAGAAGAAGGAGATGATCAAGAAGGTGAAAAGGTATAAAGTTTACATATATAAAATGGCTGTTCTATGCTTAGTTTACATATATATTTTTTCTTTTCTAATTTTTGAGATGGAGTCTTGCTGCATTGCCCAGGCTGGAGTACAGTGGTGCAATCTTGGCTCACTGCAACCTGTGCCTCCTGGGTTCAAGCAGTTCTCCACCCTCACCCACCTGAGTAGCTGGAAATACAGGCATGTGCCACCATGACCAGCTAATTTTTGTATTTTTAGTGGAAATGAGGTTTTGCCATCTTGGCCAGGCTGGTGTTGAACTCCTGATCTCAGGTGATCCTTCCACCTCAGCCTCCCAAAGTGCTGGGATTATTGCAGGCATAAGCCACCGCACCTGATCATTGATGTATTTCCTAATCTTTACCTAGTTTAAAAGATTTAATATTTTGAGGGAGGTCTATAAATATCAGTGACAGTTTAACTGAATTTGTTTACCTTTTTGAATGGACTTGAATTAGCTATGTTACAAAGCATATTTGAAACATCCCTTTATTGTCCTCTAAATTTATCTTAATATTTTACAATTACAGTCTGGAAATTAAATAAACAGTACCTTTCCAATAACTCCACCTGTCTAGAAAAGGTTAGGCTGTGTCCAGTGAAGACAAATGTTAAAAGAGGTGGATTTATATAGAGACTTTTGTTATTTACCCCAAAGAAATTCTTAACACTCTTCAGGCCTGTTGTACATTTTATCAGTGGTATGTAACTTTATTTGGATGCCATAGTTGTTGGGAATCTTATGAAAACTGTGTATCCTTTTATGTAGAAAAATAAAAATTTTGTGTATAGCCTTAGAGATTTACAGATCCACGTCATGTAAATCTTTTGTTTACTTTTATCCTATTTTTGGCTAATTTCTTAATCTAATAGAAACCAAAAATTTTAAATTGGATACGTCGTGTAGTATGCTTGTCACTACTCAAGTAAAATCACTGTGTAGAGAGGTAAACAGACTGACATACTTCATTTTATCCAAAGGATATCACTTCTATAGCAGGGCAGAAAACAAGATGATTATTTCACGGTCATTAATTAAAGTTAAATTTGCAGAGACAGGTGAAATTCAGAGGCTTTTTTTAATTTGCCAGTTTTGAGTATACATCCCTTTAAAACAAAAACAAAAAAACTAGCTGCTGCTTTTCTCCCAAGATTGTAATTTTGTAAGCACTAGTCATTGACTTTTTAGTTAACTGAACTATCCTAATTCTCAAAACAGAAGAGAAAAGGTGGGAGGAACTTTCAGGCTGCTCACAGAAGGAATATGCTGAAAGGCCAACATGAGAAAGAAGCAGCAGATCGAAAACGCAAGCAAGAGGAACAAATGGAAACCGAGCAGTAAGTATTTTTTTTTTCCTAATTTTGGGTTCTTTGTAAAGGCTAGCATGGAATTTTTAAACAATAGACTTTCATTTTCCAGACTTTATGAAACCTTTTGAAGAAGTGGCTTTTCCCATGTGTTAGAAAAATCATAAGTATATGATGATGATCTTATTTCAGGCTTCATTTTCTGAGAGGATGACATTGACTGAGGCAGTCACTCTGAATTATTTTTAAATTTAAACTGAAAGTGCAGATTGGATTTAATTAATAGTGGCTTTGCAGGAAGTACACACCTACTCTACCACTTATTTGTATAATATAATACGTATAGAAAGAGTGGTGAGAATATGCTGGTGGAGAAAGAATGCAGGAAATACCCTTTATTCATTATACCACCAAGCAGGCCTCACCCTAAAGACCAGCAAAAGTAACAAAAGCACATTTGGAAACCCAGGAAGCCCGTAAATCTAAAGGCTGACAGGGTGTATATTATTATATATGTGCAATATAAATCAAATTCAAAGCTGTTTTCTCATAAATTTTGATACTTAGAGATAGTACTTGCCATAGGGAATTTCTTTCCCCTCGTTATATAATTTTATTACTAGAAGGAAATAATAGCAATGATGAACAGATTTCACGTCTTTATTACATTTGCTTTCCTACTTTTGTCACTTCTGAGTTCTTTCTCTGACATGCTTTTCTTTCCTTGTGAAGTGTCTTACATTCTGACTAAACTTTGTTTTGTTGTTGTTGTTTAGTGAGGTGATTTTTAAAACATGCTCTAGGTCACTAAGACAGATTTAATGATGAGCAGTAAAACTATTCTTGAGTAATTTTGTACTTTCTTCTCTACATAATATATCCGTAAGCCAAAGTATTTCTTCACAAGTACAGCGTTTTACTCTGCTTTCTTAGTTTGGAGGATATACAAGTATTTTTAGCTGCTTGAGGGAGTAATTTAAATAATTTATCTAAAGCTCAGAAATATTACTCCCTGCAATCTGTTAAGACTTTAAGCACTTCTGTAAATATTTAAGTTATTCTTTGTCACGTATCATTTTCTATCTTTTCACTGAAAAGTTGTTGGACTGTTTGTTGCTTTTGACTTAATTGTGCTCCCAAAATTAAGATATAAAATTAGTTGTTACTTAGTATATGTAGCCCAACTCCTCTTTAGTATCTTAAAGTTATTTTATGTATTTCAGTTCTTTTGAATGTCCTCCAATGTAACTTTCTCAAATTCTAATATTTGTGTTTTCTTTCCTTCTCCTGTTATTACAAAACTTTGTACTTGGACAGTTTTGCTCTGTAAAGCATTTCAGATGCAGCTTGTATGAAATGCATTATGCAAAATAAAGTTTATTGTATTGTATTCCCAGCCAAACAACATGTAATCTACAGTAATAAAAAATATATCTCATTTTGGGCTCAAAGCATTAATCCAGTTACTGAAAAGAGAATACAAGTGGAGCAAACAAGAGATGAAGATCTTGAGACAGACTCATTGGACTGAATTTCCCCCTCCCCCCCCTTGATGGAAGAATGTTCCAGATTCTAAATTGAGGACTTCATTATTAATGGCATTACTGTGTTATGATTGTTAACAAATTTCCTGTAAGGTACACACTACATACTAAGGTTGACCATCATTCCTGTTATTTTTTTTTAACCAAGCTTAAAATGAAGCTTTGTGTTCGAAAGTAATAACAAGCTCAGATGAAGATGGTGGTTGTACATTATTCATTTAGAAAATATAAAAATTCATTTTGGTTTGAAGCTAGGCATTAAACTGGAATAGCAGTTATACCCCTGAGAATGGGGCCCTTCCCTTGACATTCCTTTGTTGTTTAATTCTTTAGAATCTTAATTGTTTTTTTTAATCCTGAGAGATTAAACACTAGTAGACTTGTTAAGAAAAAAATGAAACTGTAACCAAAATTTTAAAATAAAGTTTTTTTTAAAAAAAAAAAACCTGATTTTTAGATATTTTTTGTTCTTGTCTATTTGAATTGGTTCCTAATATGGCCTGAACTCTAAACCAAGGTACTAGAAATTAAGATTTCAATTTTAAGTGGTTATTTTTGTGATTGACAATAAAACGGTACCTTTTAATTTGTGAAATGTTAGTGAATGTTACTGGACATCATGTAAGTTTGATATATTGGCCAAAATTTTTAAAAAGTATGGTATCTTAAGTCTATTTAACCTTGAAGCTAACTTCAAAACTCAATTATCTACTCTTTGGACACATGGGCAACAATTAAATTGGTCTATTTTAACATGGCTGCTTTTAAAAATAATTGATGTAGAAGCTGTTAAATATTTATAGGTATTCTCTTCCCATTGTGGCCTATTTGTCCAGTGACCCTGAAATTGGTCATTTACCAACACACTATTATGATGTCACTGAAAAGTTAGATATGATTTAATTTAGCATGTTGGTTTGAATTTTGTTTGTATTTATACTATGGAATTGCACAGTTCTAAACTACATTCCGTTCCTTTGCAGTCTAGGCTATTGATTTATTTTAAGGAAAACATTTTTAGCTTTTACATAGGGATTGTGGGCATTCAGTAATCAGTCACAAAGTTCCAATGTTTTGAAATATTTGTGTTAACATTTGATAGGCAGAATAAAGATGAAGGAAAGAAGCCAGAAGTTAAGAAAGTGGAGAAGAAGCGAGGTTAGTTATTTCACTTTCTAAAATGTATAAAATTACACATGGAAAGGAAGTTATATAGACATAACTTTTCGTGTATTGGTTTTGGAATCATTTTATACTCTTATATCCGACAAAATACACTTTTGCAGGTCCCTAACGGGCTTTCTATAAATTGCATTGTAATATAAGCATAAACAGATAAACTTGCTTGTCTTTATGTTTAATGCTCATTAATTATTTGATGGTGTCAAATTTCAGTACACTTGCTGAAAGCTGGATGCTTTCCCAGTTCAGACAAATCTCTTGGGAAAAGCAGGTGTTTAGGGAATGGAAAACAGAGGAGTTATTGGATGCAGACTATTCATTTTAGAAAAAAACACAGCCAGGTGGTGGTTTTATGTATTTAAACTGCATGTTGTTTTTCTCGCCCAGACACAAAATGGCAGTAACTACTTATTGTTAGTTAAGCTATTGTGTGTATCTGTGAGATTACTAAGAACTTTTTTAAGTCCACTAATTCATTATACTTAGCCTGTATACAGAAATGCTGATTTTAGAAAAACTGTTTACTGTTTTTCACATATTTTAATTTGTAGAAACATCAATGGATTCTCGACTTCAAAGGATACATGCTGAGATTAAAAATTCACTCAAAATTGATAATCTTGTAAGTGTTTAACTTCATTTACAACTACAGAACTGCATTTATAGCTACATCCTTTATTTTTCTCACATGATCTTATATGTAAACTTAAAAGGGGTAATTACTGGTTATTTTGCACTACCTTATTTTTTTAATTGATCTTTAGAAACAGATTATAAATGATATAATTAACAGCTATGAAATTACTGTTTTGTCATGAAGGATGTGAACAGATGCATTGAGGCCTTGGATGAACTTGCTTCACTTCAGGTCACAATGCAACAAGCTCAGAAACACACAGAAATGATTACTACACTGAAAAAAGTAAGTGATTTCAAGTCGTGTAGAATTTTTGAATTTTGTCATTACTTCATTTAAAAACTGTTTAAATAAAAAATCAATTAGGAAAACAGTGATGATGAATATATATTGTTTTCTCAGATACGGCGATTCAAAGTGAGTCAGGTTATCATGGAAAAGTCTACAATGTTGTATAACAAGTTTAAGAACATGTTTTTGGTTGGTGAAGGAGATTCCGTGATCACACAGGTGCTCAATAAATCTCTTGCTGAACAAAGACAGCATGAGGAAGCGAATAAAACCAAAGACCAAGGAAAGAAAGGGCCAAACAAAAAGCTAGAAAAGGAACAAACAGGTATGTGATTAAAAGCTAACAATTTTATACCAGTTTTTAAACCATTTGCCAGGATTGCTTTTAAAAATTGCTTTGATAAATAGTCTCATTGTTAACACCACAGAAAAAGCATATAGCAAAAATGTGATGGGCTTATTAAGGACTAGAGAGCAATGTGCATTCAAAACAAAAAAAATCATGTCAGTTTGTATAAAAAAGAGACATCTGAGGCAAAAACCATTGATTATGAGGCAGATGACTCTGGAGAAACATTTTTAAAAAGCCATCCATCACAATGCCTCCTCATCCCTAGAGGACCCCCTTCGTAGTTGCTCAGCTGCTTCTGATATTTTCTTCTCACCTAAAAAATAAAGCAGCGTATCGTAGCCTTTTAAATTAAAACACAGCATCACAGGTGGAGACTAAACCTGCTATTACTTGTTGCTGTTAACAGCTGATACAGGTATTCTAGTGATCTGCTATGCTGCTGAGTTACCCCGAACAGACTATCTCTTTACTGTATTAATGCCATGTCATAATTTTTACTATTAAGTACTTATGTATGAATAAGTTTAAGAAAATTGTTGCTTGTTGGTAGCATATAAATTCAGTCAACAATGATAGTGCCAAGTGACCAAGATTGTCCACATGGGTAGCTAAGATACATCTTTGCTTTCTAATGGTTCTCAATGTACACAAACTTTTATACATAAAATTATTTAAATTGTGTGAAACTACCTTTAGGCTATGTATATAGGTGCAACATGAGTGAACTTCATGTTTAGAGTTGGGTCCCATCCCCAAGATAAACTCACATATATGCAAATATTCCCAAATCCAAAACAATTCTGTACCTTATCTACATTAAATGAAAGTCTTATAAAGCACTTAGGTGTGTAGCATTTACATATAGAGCACTCAACCTTAGCTTCTGCTTTTTCGCTAAATTAGTATAGTTGAATCCTGCTAGTATTTATTACTAACAGTAGTTATTTTCATTTGTATCAGGAAAAATTTGTAATATACACAAACAGAAATAACTTTCCATGTCCCTGTCACTCAGCTTTGGCAGTTATTAGTATATGATCATTGTGCTTTTGTAGCCCATAAGCTTTCTCTATGCCTCTCGAAAGTTATTTTACAACAAATTCCAGACATTATCATTTCACTCATAAACATTTCAGAATGTATGTATGAAAGACCCTTAAAACAGCATCATAGTACCATTATCAGCTCCTCCAGTCTCGTTATTAAACATCTTCATGTCAGCTGCTTAAAGTAGAAGCTGACATTTCAAAAGCAGTTGAATGTTTTTTTGTCTTTTTGTTGTTGTTGTTGCTTTATTAGGGAATAATGGGTCCCCTTAAAAAATTATTAATACGACTTACAGGAAAGCCCCCTTTATTATGAACAAAAATATCAATTAGGAAATACACCTTTAACACATTTTGTTCGAAAATACTAATACTTTTAAAGTTTGATTCACATTGCTTTTTCAAAGTAGTAGAATAAATCAGTATGCTAAGAATTATAACACCCTGTAGTCTTCTTGGTAATAGTAACAACCAGAAAAATCAGATTCATAATCTACATCCTGTACCCATAGAAACAGTTATCCTGCTTTTTATGATACCTTAGCTAACCAAAGATTCTGGTGGTGATCCCCTTTCCCGTTTTTTTTTTTTTTTTTTGACAAAGCATGAAAACCCAATTCTAACATTCAAGAGAGGGCTGTATTACAATGTAATTTCAGATAAAAGACATCCAATTATTTTGTAAGCTTTAAGACAGTTTTTCTATTGGATTCCTTCCCAAGGGTCAAAAACTCTAAATGGAGGATCTGACGCTCAAGACGGTAATCAGCCACAACACAACGGGGAGAGCAATGAAGAGAGCAAAGACAACCATGAAGCCAGCACGAAGAAAAAGTGAGGAATAGGTTTTAATGGGTCTAATAGTGTTTTTCTCAAGTTTTTAATCACAGTTGTGTTCCAAGGTTATTTTAATATAAGCAGTTATCTTTTGATCACTCAATTCCTGAATTCAGTAAGTAAGTTGCAAATCAAAAAGGCAGAAGACTAAAAACCTTTTATCTTCAATGACTTTGCCACCGAATTCAGTGGAATGGAGCAAGCTGGGAACCCAGTTAAAATATTTGCCCCTGGACAACTTTTACTGAGATACTGTTAGCAATGACTTGCATTCACACTTTGTTGAATTGTGAGAGAATAATTATGAAAAATTAGATGGAGAATCATAGGCTATTTTATAATATCCACCCTAAATAGTTGAAATCTTGGTTTGTTCCATTGTACATTTGAAGGACTTAGAATGAGGCATCCCTTCTAATTCTGAAATTGAGGGAAATCTTGTCTATATCAACCTTTTTTTTTGAGAGTCTTGCTCTGTCACCTAGACTGGAGTGCAGTGGCGCAATCTCAGCTCACTGCAACCTCCACCTCCTGGTTTCAAGCGATTCTTCTGCCTCAGCCTCCCAAGTAGCTGGGGCTACAGGCCCGCGGCACCATGCCCAGCTAATTTTTGTAGTTTTTGAGTAGAGATGAGGTTTCACCATGTTGGCCAGGCTGGTCTCGAACTCCTGACCTCAAGTGATCTACCCGCTTTGGCCTCCCAAAGTGCTGGGGTTACAGGCATGGGCCACTGTACCCGGGCAACCTGTTTTTATTAATGTTTTAAAATATGTTGGTATCACAGATATAAAACATTCTCATGTTCTTTAAGAGAATTTACTTTTAAGCTAGAAATGATGAAGAGGCTTGGTCCATGCACTTTTCCTGAGTTATTTTGCTTCATGTGCATATTACTTTGGGAAGAAGGTACAACATGGTAGAATACAGTTTTGAATAAAAAAACATTATGACTTGTAGTAACAAGTCAAGTTTTTTTGGTTTCGTTGTTTCAGTCTTTTCATGATTTAAAAAATTCCTCATCAGAAGAAAATCCTAATTCCAGTTGTTGTACCTTTCTTTCCCTTTTCTTCAGGCCATCCAGTGAAGAGAGAGAGACTGAAATATCTCTGAAGGATTCTACACTAGATAACTAGGTTGACATACCTGGAATATAGAGAACACTTAAGAAGTTTGTAATGGTTTTCATTTGAAATAGACTGCTGAAAGTTTTAAATTTTTATAAGCATAGGTTTTGATGTTGAAAACTTGTTTTGTGGGAAAAAATCCCTTTATCTTTGT
The DNA here is from genome assembly GCA_963574635.1 of Cheracebus regulus. Taxonomy (NCBI): domain Eukaryota; kingdom Metazoa; phylum Chordata; class Mammalia; order Primates; family Pitheciidae; genus Cheracebus; species Cheracebus regulus. The sequence continues at coordinate 10,344 of CAUYQU010032080.1, forward strand.
TTTAAAGTAAACATCATTGCTAAGTGTACTTGTGCAGTATTAACAGCTACATTATACAGTAAATGTGAGGTAAAATCCATTGTTAAACTGCTTTTCCAGACATGGTTGTAGCATATTTTCAATTAGTGTGTGTATGTTATTGTGTAATTGATAGTAGAACAAAGTTACATTTTTAAAACTGCTACTTGTATAAACCTTTCCTCCTTTCCCAAATACCGTGGGTTTTGTGCATAGTTTTTACAAACCTTGGATTTACCAGACTGTCTTTTCACTGTTTGTGGGTTTTGTAGAAGTTGAGCATTTTTATGGTAGATAAAATGTTACTTCTATACAAGTACTCACTCCCTTTTTATCAAAAGTTACTTTTAATCTCAGTCTACATTGTGCTACATTATCTGGCTTCTTTGGAACAATGTGTGGTCTGTGTGGGTTTTTTTTTTTTGTATGACAACTAGTTAAACAACTGACATTGAACTGATTGAGAATTTTACAAATTATAAAACTTGTTAATTTTTGAAGGTAATTTAGTTTTGTGGCTGGGCATTCAGGGAAGTCTTCTAACTTCTCTGCAGATAACAGACTGGGTATATATAGGAATGAATCTGGCTTTAGGGTCCTTTTACAGGCAGGCACTAGTAACTAAAACTGGAAACTAAAGTTTATTTTTGAGAAATGGCTCAAGTTTCTATGTTAAAAATTCCTTTAGGAAGTCACTAAATGATCGTACTTAATTGGAAGAAAAAAATCCATGATGCTTACACAGTAAATATAAATAAATGCAGTATAAGGAAATTTGCCTATTTGAAAGCATGGCTATATTAGAAGTTTTATTTTCCTATCTAGATTCCAAAAATACAAACATTAGTTGTTCCAACATAGTGCTTTGATAGTCTGTACATTGACATGTATGGACGAAATCAGGGTGAAACCAATGTTACAAAATTTAAGGGTATGTTAATTAAAGGGATAGCATTTCTAAAATATTTTGAATATTAGGTCATTTGGTATTTTTCAATAAGTAGGCTACTTCTCATGTTTTGAAACTATATGAATATGGAAAAAATGGCTTAGGAGCAGCATCCGTTTATGACATTGTATGGTTAACCCTCTGGGATAACTGTTTTCATCTACAGAATTGAATTTTTGTTTTTAAGGTCTTACAGTGGAACTAAGAATCACTGTTTTGAGAGAACCAGCATATATATATATATATATATACACCAGTCATTACCTGTTTGGTCCTTACACAGTTTTAACTTAGATTTATTCTAGTTAAGCCATAAGTTTCAACGTGTAAACTTGTTTTGATTAAAGAATTTTTCTATCAAACTCTTCTAGTAAATTACTTTTTTGCTATTTACAAGAGTAAGTGATGGAATGCTGGGTTTGCTGCCAAGGAAATAATTTCGTAGTTAACTGGTCACAGAGGCTGTACTGTTTTGGGAAACAGGGTAACTAAACAGTATGCTCCAGATAATAAAAATAAAATGTTATTTATCTTTTGTTCACCCTCCCTTTTTCCCCATGACCCACCAGATCTATAGTTTTACCAAGAAGCCATAGAATATTCAGCTTCTAGAGATACAGCATCATTCTCATAATTCATGTCTGCTTGTACAGGCTGACCTTGTTCTAAACTAGTTGATATATATTCACATCAAGCATTATTGCCTTTTCTTTAATCATAACTCTCAAGAAATGTGCTTTGTCATAGGCTGGTTCACAGGTAACTATCATTCTCATAACTCTTGATTATCCATAGGAATTAAGAACTTTCAGGATCATTGAAATTGTTCATTGGCTCAATTTAAGTTGTGCCTGTGGTCAAAACTCCACAATTCAACATGGTACCAAGAGGTAATTTGGAGATGATAGCAAAAAAAAAAAAAAAAAAGGTAGGTGTAATAGGTTGGTTTAACACCAATTTTGGGCTGGTGTGTGTGTTTGCGTGCATTTTGATCAATGGATAAAAGTCATACATCAGCCAGGTGCAGTGATTTCACGCCTATAATCCCAACACTTCAGGAGGCCAAGGTGGGTGGATCATGAGGTCAGGAGTTTGAGACCAGCCTGGTCAAAACCCCATCTCTACTAAAAGTGCAAAAATTACCTGGCCATGGTGGCATGTGCCTATTATCCCAGCTACTTGGGAGGCTGAGGCAGGAGAATTGTTTCAACCTGGGATGCAGAGGTTGCGCCGCTGGACAGCCTGGGCAACAAAGCAAGACTCCGTCTCAAAAAAAAAAAAAAAAAAAGTCATACATAACTGAGCAGGACTGATTGTTGAAGTTTTCTTAGCTGCTTGGAGAAACTGCAGATACATCCATCTGAATCTGAGAACTTATTGGGACTTGGTATGTGAACAATTGGAGAGAAC
>CAUYQU010032084.1:0-69979 GCA_963574635.1 Cheracebus regulus
TATTAGTTTCTTTGCATTGGTTTAGAACATATTCTTTTAGCTCACAGAAGTTTCTTATTATCCACCTTCTGAAGCCTAATTCTGATGATTCTTCACACTCGTTTTCCATCAAGCCTTGTTCCGTTACTGATGAGGAGCTAGTGTCCTCTGCAGAAGGTAAGACCTTCCGATTTTGAGTGTTCTCATTTCTTTTACGGTGGCTTCTTGGCATCTTTATGGTTTTATCCGTCTGTCGTCTTTGTAATTACCAACTTTCAAATTAGGTCTCTGAGTGGACATCGAGCTTGTTAATTCCCAGCTCCAGAATCTATGTAATTTTCACTGTGGCAACCCGCAACCTAAAACAGCAGTGTTGAAATTTGTGGTGCTTTTCTGCGCCGGGGTCTGCGGTCTGACTTCCCTCTTCAGTTCCATTTTCAATCAGCTGGATGGACTGCTCTGACTTCACAGAGCTCCAAACATCATCCAAAAGGAGACTCAGTCCCGTTTACTCCGCACCAAGAGCCACCGAGCCGAGGCACTGGCAAAAAAGCCGCGCCAGCCAAAAGGGTTGCGCTGGCAACCCATGGGGCTCCTCTGCTGGGAATGTCCTGGTCCGTGGGGAGCAAAAATGTATTGGTAAGTGTGGCGTCCACTCGCTCTTTGCGCTTTTACTGGGAGCTGCAATCCTGAGCTGCTAGTGATCGGCCATCTTGGATCTCTCCTGCCCGTTAGATTCTTTAGGGCAAGCTCATGGGAGCATAGTTCTATAATTCCTCCATGTTGACTACAGATTCTCTTTCTCCTCACTGCCTAAAAGTTCATTTTGCTAGATATAAAATTCTTGGCTCACATTTTCTTTTGCATTACTTACATATGTTGTTCTAATTTTTCTCCTGGTAAAAGGTAGTCTTTAAAAAAAAAGTATGCTAATTTTTATTTCAGGAAAGTAGCTTTGAATAAGAGGAGTTTTGTGGGATTTTGTTTGTTTTTGTTTTTGTTTTGCTTTTTATAACTCCTTTGCTTATGTTTATCTCTTCAGGAACTCCTATGGCCCATATGTTGAATCTTCTTTATCTGTCTTCAATCTGAATTTCTTTCTAATCTTTTTTCTCTTTTTCAACAATTCATATTAAATTTTACACATTTCTCCTTCTTACTTGCCATTTTGCTTAAGACATAATGTGTTAGGCTTAATTGCTTTTGTATTCCTTCTAATCTAGTCTTCCTTTCTGAAACTATTTTTCCCCTTATTTTTAAGTCTTTTCTATACTCTGAAGTCAGATTCTCTTTTTCTTAAACTTTGGTTCATGTTGCTCTTTCATGTTTTATATTATTTTCTTCATGTATCTCTAGATCACATTAAAATAATATGCTACAGCTTTAATTTGTTTATGTCATTTTTCTGGCATATTTTATAGTTACAATTTGCTATTTATTATTTTTTGTTAAAATAACTCTAAGTAGGATTTGACCTCTATAGCTTTTTGTTGGTTATTTTTATGTGAAATTGATATCCATGAATTCTTAAAAGGAAGTAGTATATCTTTTTCAAGTTCAATATTCCTTCTCTCTCTCTCTCTTTCTCTATCTTTCTTTCTGTGTGTATGTATGTGTATATGTATCTATCTATTTTCTATCTATCTATCTATCAATCTATCTGTCTCCTTGCTGTTTTAAAATATCTGTCAGCTTGCTTTCTGAGAGTTCCTGTTTTTCCCCTTCCACATTTTTATGTGGGCCTTTTCTTTTCTTTTGTAAAATTTTATTGTTTCTCCCATGCTCAAAATTGATTTCTTCCCAGCAGTTTCTTCTCAGCATAAAACTCTTTTAGAAGAAAGCCCTGTTTGGCCAGTTTTGAATCTTTACAGGGATTTGATTGCTTCAATCATTTTAGGCTTTGTTTTGGTGCCTTTACACTTATTCACCACTGAAGTGAGCAAAATCTCACTGTTTCAGCTGTTATTCTTAAATTAACTCTTTCTCCTGGTAAGTTCCCAAGAGTATATTTTAGGGTTGGTATTTTCAATTCCACCCAATGCTTGATTGCTTCCCTCTCCTTTCTCCCCACTGCTTCCTCATGCACCAATACTTAGACTCTGCAGTTCTGATGGTTGTTGGGGATCCCCCACGCACTTGTATTTTGTGGCTCATAGAGTTACTTTATGATGTAGTTTTGTGGTAAATACTGTTTGTGTGTGTGTGTGTGTGTGTGTGTGTGTGTCTAGAAACTCTGTTTTTACACTGGGATTTGGGAAGATTAAGAAATGATAACACCATTGATGCTGTGATTACATTACTACTCATATTCCCAAATTTCTTACAAATTTAATTGATCTGAACCTGAGCATTATTATTATTATTTTTAAAATTCCCCAGGTGACATAATTGTGCAGATTGAGAACCAATGGTCTTATTCAAATAAAGAAACACATTTTTTAAATGGACAAGTCAAAATTATATATATTTCTGGTGAAGGACATAATATTTTTGTATATCTGTACATTGTGGAATGGCAAATGGCTAAATCTAGCTTTTTAATAGATATATTACCTCACAAACATAATTTTTGTGGTGAGAACACTCAATATTTACCCTCTTTACATTTTCAAGTGTACTATTTATTGTTATGAATTGTAGTTACCATAATATACAGTAGATTGCTTTCTTTTCCTATCCATATGAAATTTTGTGTCTGTTGACCAACATCTCTTAATACTTCCCCCCACCAGCCTCTAGTAACTGCCATTCTACTCATTATTTCTGTAAGTTTAATATTTTTTAGATTTTACATATGTGAGGCCATAGGATATTTGTCTTCTTGTATTTTGCTTTCTGTATTTTACTTAACATAATGCCCTCCAGGTTCATCAATATTGCCTCAAATGACAGGATTTTCTTCATTTCATTTCATATTCATGATAGGCTAAATAGTATTCCATTGGGTATATATATCATATATTTTTTATACATTCATTTGCTGATAGGCACATACATCGATTTTATATCTTGGCTATTGTGAATAATGCTGCAGTGAACATGGAAGGAGATACATCTTTGTTGCATATTAAAAATGCAGCCTTCTGTCCCTTTATGTACATGTTATTTTCTTCGTTAGTAATTCCTTTTTTGAAAATTTTTATGCCAAAGATAAGATATATTCCTGAAACTTATTTACACTCCAGTACTTGTTCTATTGCTGTTACAGCATGCGTTTTATCTATAAGTCTAATCTATAACATTAAATTCATGTAGCATCATATTTTAAATGACTGTTCTTCTAAGGATCTAATCATTAGAATCACAACTGCTCTTCTTCCATAATCTAGCTTCTTATAAAAAAGAAAAGACATAGAGACATAGCTACTTCCTCTAGAACTTTTCTCCTTATCTGAAAAAAAAAAGGTAATATTCTGCTTTTGTTAACTTAGAAACGTTAGCATCTATTCCCCATCAATTATTTAACATCTTACAGCAGACTGGGTTTTTATTGCTTTGACTATGCATTACCGCATATTTCTCTGTCTCTCTTTCTGCCTTTGCTACCAACATCTGCGTTAGGTAGCCAACTGTGATGGTCAGCATTTTCCGCACACACTGAGCATACTGAATAAGACATAAACAAAAATTTTAAGAAGATATTTTTAACCCTTTTAACCACAAATATATGCTAGGTCTATCTTTTTTTATTATTTTTAATATTGCACAATAAAAGTAGATTTCCTGCTTCATTAGTAAAGAGTGGAATTTCCATTGACCAAAATCAAAAGTAATTTTAGTCTCACATAGCTGAGCTATGACACAGAAGAGGATTAGAGAATGAATGAAGGAGAGGGCAAGTGTGATTTCTAGGCAAATTGTTGCATATAATTACCTCTATTAGTCAGTTTCCCCTCCTACTTCATCCTGCAACTTTTTAATAACAAGCTTCTATATCCACCATACTCCCAAAGACACATACTGAAGTGTGATTATCCCTCATTATTACAGTATTTTAATTCAGGAAAAAAATATTTATAAAAAAAATTAGTATTTAATTTATAATTTAAGTCTATGAACTTCAAATGTGATATTCCTAGATTTTTATGAAGATTTAATGTTACAAATGTAGGTGTCACATCAATAAATGAAGGAACAGAGGCTACTCTTAAGACTGTTGTACCACTATCTAAACCTAAGGTGAGTTTTCTATAGTTTAATAACATGTCTACTGAAAATCCTGGGCTGTTGCCTTTTACTTTTAGGAATCTCCTTAAGAAAAACCCCCAGCGTTTAACATTCACTTCCCTAGGTGCTGGTGGTATGTAGCCAACTGTGAAGGTCAGCATTTTCCCCACACACTGAGCAAGACATAAACAAAAATTTCATCGAGGTGCTGGTGGTGGTATGCCCCTCATCCAGGTTCTTTGGCTCAGTATCTATTCCCTCTCATTCCATGACTAAACTAAATACCACATGGTCTATTTGGGTGAAATACATTCCAATAGCCTTATCCTGTCTCATTCATCGTCTCTGGGCCTCACATTTTTTGCAGTATGCCTAGTTTTTGACACACCCTACTCTGATTCTGCCAGATCCTTCCCAAAGACAGACTGTGCTCTATTAGTATATATGGGTCCTATTGTTGGCTCTAAGTCACAGCTCACTTGAATTTTAATGAAGACTCATAGGCAGTTGTTATGAAACAAATAGTATAATGACACCCAGACAAGCTATAGAATTATTTTTAAGCAGATGATGTGTGTGGCCCAGGCCTCAGGCCCACCAAATGATAATAATAGTAACACTATACAGTAAGTAAAGAGAACATTTTTTTTTATAAAACTGCATGAATCATAAAATGTTTCCTGCCATTCTTCCACCTCCTATCCATCTTCCTCCTCACACCATCAACAGTTGCAGGGCTCAGAACTAAGGATCTCACTGAACCCAAGTAACAACCAAAATGAAACGAATCATTAATTTTAGGTGTTCATTAGAGGGTGGCAATACACATGTATACTTAAAAAAAGCATATTTTTTAAAACAAAACCCAGTTTGTCTTTTCAAGAGTGAGAAATGAATTCTTCCATATTTGACACATTTATATATTCATATGTATTTGTTCACATATATAATATGTTAATATATGCTTATATATATATCAATATCAATATATAGTCATGCCATAGGACCTTAATTTGTGGACTTCAGAAAATAGATAACTGCCAAGCTGAAAACACTTAGAAAAAATCATTTTTAGAAACTTAAGAAATATCATTATAATAATGAGAAAAATGAAGCCCTTTTTGAAGAGTGTCATGTTTGGATATTGATTGATTTAGACTGGCAGCATTGCATACAAATCTTAGAAGTCAATGATCTCAAATGTTCGTTTCTTCTAGAAGTTATACACGCTGATTTTTTCCCCTTATGCTCTCTATTTGTTCTTCCATTTAGTGGTAAGAACTTCAGTGTTGGCTAAATATGGAAACTATTTAAAGAAATCTTATTAAAAAACCAACTTCCTACAATTGAAACTTTAGTGAACTCTAGCATCAGAGAAAATCAGCAAAGTGAGATAATATTTGGGGGAAAACAGATTAAAGAGGTTAGAGCTACAAATACTTGTGATAGAAAACATTTTAAAGCTATATGTATAAATAACTTGCTGTATTTTCTCCATATTGTATAAGGATACAATTAAAATTCAGAAAGTACAAGTGGTATGATGGATTCAGGTACATCTAAGTTAAAGTCACAGCTCAGCTTCTTATGTATGTTTCACCTTGGGCAATTTTCATTTTTCTCTTCCCACTTCTCTGGCTATGAAAAACAGCAAGAAAATGAGGATAAAAATGTGCGTTTTTAAAAACTATCTAAAATCTGAAGGAGAGAAACAAGAAAGGGAGCTATAATAAGAATATTTAGGCTAAAATTTGTATGTATGATTGAAAACTTGTATTAATGTCCATTTTTCTCTATTTCATATATTGTTTTGTTTTCTTCCATATTTTCTTGAACTTTGATTCCTAAGTATTTCTTTTTCTTATCCATGCTTGAATTTTATATATTTTTTCTTTAATTCTTCATTATTCTTATTTTGTGTTCCTCTCTAAATACTTCATTTTCTATTCATGCCCAGCTACTCACTTAATTATTAACAACTTCAGAGTTCTCTCTTTCTATATCAGCTAAAGACTCATACTATATCAAATTTTTCTTACTTCTCTCTCAAAAAGCATAGAAGAGTGATTCTGAGAAACTTACACATTTTAAGTTATGTTGTCCACATCAGAATATGGACAAAGTTCCCGTGTACTCTGTATCCTTCTTCTAATTCCAGCTGCTGATCCAGATACCCAGTAACTTTTAACATTATTGTATTTTCTTGTGGTCTGGACCATATTCATTTCTATATCTTAGAAGTTTAGAGTTCTCTGTAAACTACTACACTCCATCTTACAGATTCTTCTTTATATATTAAACTATTTATTATAGGTGCTAAAACTTTGAAGTTGGGGGAAATTGCCTCAGTAGTATAGCAATGATAGGAAAATATCGATGATCAGTAAGCATCTGAAGTTCATTTTGACAAATCCAATTGATTTTCACATCAACTGAGAAGTCCACACCAAGTGTGTATCTTAGCACACATTACTGTATTCTTAGAGATACTTTGTTAGTTTAAGCCTTCCTTATAATTCCAAGACTAGTCAACATTTCTGAGTTAAATGGTACTCTCTACTTTTTTGATATTCAAGTTCATAGTACAATAGACCCTAACTAGAAACAAAAACTAGTAAAAATAATTCATAGCCAGAATAAAAGTCCCTTGGTAACTATTGTCAATTAAGTCAGTAAAAATACAAATGTTTTGCCAATTATTGCCTCCCAAATTCTTGTCCTACTCCATTTTACCTGAAGGTACACGTAACTGTTTAATGTTTTTAATAGCCGTCATCACCCTGTATTTTAGTTGTTGCTGCTTTTTCCAGTCTTTTTTAGTGACTTTGAGACTCTTAAGAAAAGATGTTATTTTTTTCTTTGATTGTGTATCTCTGAGCACTTTTTTCCAATGACTAGAAAGTAGTAGAAGTAGCAGACTAGATATTAATAACTGTTACTGTTGGGCTTCTACCATGTTCCGGGAACCATGCCGACTGTTTTATATAATATATCAGTATGCTCTTTATGGCAACACTACAAGACAGGTATTAGTATTCTCATTTTTCATATAAAAATTATATCTCATGGAAATTAATTGGCCTAAGTTCACATAGCTTATAATATTTTAAATAGATTTGTTTCCACACCTCAAATTTGTCACTATGTAATAATGATCAGTTATTTTCTAATCAAATATATAAATAAATACATGAATATATAAACATAGAAGTGCATGTATATAAATACAATCTCATATATATCTACATAACTTTATTCTTTTTTATTCTTCATCTGTAATTTTTGGACACATATAAAGAGATTTAAGTTGGAAGGGAAAATACACTGGACTCTACTTTCTCTGTTTCTCTTTATTATTAGTTTGCAGTGAGAACCAAAGTTTACCAAGGAATATAGGTAATTATGAGTGGTTGCAAAAGAGAAGACAAAACATCTTTGGTCCATATTCTATCTATAAACGCTGAAGGTAAAGAGAAGGATACACGGATTTTAGACATCATTTGGGAGAGGGAATGATTTCTAGATTCAAACTTGCAGACAGTTTTTTAGAACCGTTATTCCCACTCACCCTGGAGAGGAGAGGACATTGATGCTACAGGAAATTAATCGGTATATAAATCTTTTCTTATTACATTAAAATCTGTGTCCCAAGACTGAGTCTCATTGATCCAACAATCCCTTTTAGGAGATGAAATACATTGTCTTAACATAAAATACTGCAACTTCTCTGGTGAATGAGTGTGACAGTATTGCCCCAAACACTTGAAAAACTATCCCTGCCATACTGCACACCTTCATCCAGGAAAATGGTTGTCAGATCATGGCTTTTTTTGTTCCTTAGAAAAAGAACATGTAGCAGTTTTAAAAAGACAATACACACATGTTTTCTGGTGAGCCATCTGAGAAAGAATTTAGAAAGAAATAAAGTAGAAATTCAAAGAATAGCATGGGAGTCACTCACTGAACCACCAATTTTATTTATTTATTTAAAGACGGATTTTCACTCTGTCACCCAGGTTGGAGTACAGTGGCACGATCTCCGCTCATTGCAAACTCCGCCTCCCAGGTTCAAGTGATTCTCCTGCCTCAGCCTCCCAAATAGCTGGGATTACAGGCGTGCACCACCATGCCTAGCTAATGTTGCATTTTTTATAGAGTTGGGTTTTCACTATGTTGGCCAGGATGATCTTGAACTCCTGACCTCAAGTGATCCATCTGCCTCACCCTCCCAAAGCGCTGGGATTATGGGTATGAGCCACCACGCCTGGTCTGATTCACCAGTTTTAGACCATAAGATGTCAAAACTAAACTTTCTGTTTCTTCTTTGTTAGGATCAGTACTCTCAGCAGTTTTTATAGTTGGGTGCTATATACATTCCTTTTAAAGTGTAAAACGAATCCAAGAGGGTTTCAAGCACAAACAACTTTGCAAGAAATAATAAGAAGTTATTTGGGGTGCTTATCCCAAATTTCTGTGCCAGGACTGCAACTTTACAAATCAATAGAAAAAATACATTTAACCCATGCAATGCAGCATAACATATTCTACATATATAAAGGATGGACAGTGGTGACTTAAAGACTTTGTGCTCTGGCTTAATTACAGAGAATGTCCTGTCAAATGTTTTTTCATTTGAGAAAAAAAAGAGAAAAGATTCTATACCTGCTTCTTTGCTTCAAGTAACTATCTAACAAAGCTAAACAACACAATGCTCTATGGAATAAATTCTATGAAAACCAAAGCAAAGCTAAGGAAGTGAAAATTCAGAGTCCTTACATGATTCAAAAGTAAAAAGAAGAATGTCATATACAAGAGAAACAATAAATTGAAATCAATGTCTTAAATTTTAAAAGTCCAGGAACATAGTAGGTTTATAATACCTGTTATTGCTTTCTGAGATCTTTCTACAGGTGCATAATTTAATCATTCCACCTGAAGTGTCAGGCACATAAAGGTATTATTAGTTAAGAATGAATAGTAGTTTAATTTGAATTAGGAGACTTGAATTTTGTTTTTAGGTATTAAAATAGAGATAAAAATTAAAGTGAATAATTTTATAGTTTTAAATATTCACTTTTCCTACTATTTTAACTCTAGCCAAGGTGATCTCCCAAAATATATGACAACATTCATTTTGAGACTATTAGATTTTAACTTTTTGAACAAGATAGGCCAAACACCATCACAAAGATTTTTAACCTTTTAAATTTTTATTGAGAGTCAATTTTAGGAACAAATAGTATTGAAATTAATTCAGTAAATATATATTCAGTGACTATAAAATTTCAAGCATGATTACGCATTGTGCATAAAGAAATTGGTAAGTTCTAGTTCCTATCCTTCAGGATCTTATGGACTAATGGGTGATATATACATACATAAAGATGTTACATACAATAAGTTAAATGCTAATGTGATATATGTACAGTGTATTATTCATTGTGAGTGATAAAAATTTCTGAAGGAGACAATAGCTAAGCTGAACTATAAAGGAAAGATAAATGTAAACAAGGGGCCATGCATGGTGGCTGGCACCCTAATCCCAGCTACTCAAAGGCTAAGGCAGGAGAATTGCTTGAGCCTGGAAGGTGGAGGTTGCAGGAAGCCAAGATTGCAACATTGCACTCCAGCCTGGATGACAAGAATGAAACTCTGTCTCAAAAAAAAAAAAAAAAAAAAAGTAAACAAGGAATAGAAGTAAATCCTGGTAGGCTACAGAGTATGTGGAAAGAGATTGAGGTATAAAAGAGAGTAATATAATTGGAGGACTATGTAAAACATTTTTCTAAATCCACTACTTTTTCTGTTGACTTTCTGTCCTGATGAACTGTCCAGTGCTGTCAATGGAGTATTGAAGTCCCCCACTATTATGTGTTGCTATCAATCAATGACTGAATAAAGACATTGTGAGGTATATATATATATATATATACCATGGAATACTACTCAGTCATAAAAAAAAGGAATGAAATAATGGCATTTGCAGCAACCTGGATGGAATTGGAGAACATTATTCTAAATGAAGTAACTCAGGAATGGAAAACCAAACATTATATGCTCTCACTCATAAGTGGGAGCTAAGCTATGAAGATTCAAAGGTATAAGAACAATACAATAGTCTGTGGGGACTTGGAGGAATGAATGGGAGGGGGGTGAGGATAAAAGGCCACATGTCGGGTACAGTGTGTGCTGCTTGAGTGATGAGTGCACCAAAATCTCAGAAATCACCACTAAAGAACTTAGTCACGTAACCAAACACCACCTGTTCCCTAAAAACCTATTGAAATAAAAAAATAGAAATATAAAACCATATTTCTAGAATATGAACAGAGAGAGAAGTGAGAAACAATTCTGAAAATAATCAGATTGAATGTTTACTCAATACCATAATACGTATGGAGATTAAGAGTCTGGTGTCTGAAAAAGACTGCTTGGGTTTAAATCTTGAATCCAACATTTACTAGGTGTAAGTCCTTAACAGGTCACCTAAACTCTCCATGTCTCAGTCTCCTCATGTGTATAAAAAGGTTAATAATAGTCCCTAATTCATAGGGCTGCTGCAGGGATGAAATTAGGTAATATATGTAAAGCACTTAGAATATTATCTGCCTCAGGGTAGAATTCCATTAAACAATAGCCATTGTCATGGCGCAGACATTCTACTGACTGTATTGTAGAGATTACCATCACCTGTAAAACACAATCTTTTAACATAAATAAAATCCACAACAGTATAACAATTACTTCTTAAGACTAAATGAGCATGAGTGAAATGCTAGTATTCTGGGGGTTTCCACAACCATTCAGGAGGTACAAATAATCATAATTATCAACCAGAACAAAGTAAAAATTACACACACACACACACACACACACACACACACACACACACACACAGATACATAGGCACACACACATGGCTTCAGAAAATGTAGAAAAAGAAATTTTAAATAACGAGTTTCCAGAGAAAAAAGAGCCACATTTTCAGCAAATAGCAACACTACTTCCTTTTCTGTGAACATTAGCCATGTTGAGAATAAGTAGGCAACAAATGACAGAACACTGTTGCAGTGGTGAGAAATACGGCACAGTTTTAGTAGTTTAATGTGCTGGTATGTTGAATTAGAATCTGTAGTATTCAAAAACTAGAGCTGATTGTTTGGCCAGGAAATTCCAAGGGACTTTTGTAGAGAGTGTGGCAGCACAGAATGCTATGGGCTAATTTGGAACTCAGAGGGTGGTCTCCATAGTCTTGTAGTGCTTCAATCCCAAATGTTTTCTAGAGAGTGTCTGTCTGTAATTATTCAGAATAGATCTCACTCTTAAGACATTTAAAATCAGGAATAAACTGAAACTCAGGCTGCAAACCAGACCCAACTCATCTGAATTCCTATATGGATCAAAATAGTCAGCTCTTTATCCTAGCAGATTGACAGAACAAGGGATGTGCCCTCTCTAAGAAAATGATTCCTAATTACTTTTATATTAAATGTGAAGTCTTTTCTGCTGTCAAAAATGATGAGACACAAAAAGAAGAGAAAAATAAATATATAGAAGCAGACCCACAAATGAATTAGAATCTGTAGTTAGTAGATTATAGGCTTTAAAAGTATAATTATCAATATGCTAAACAAATTGGAAGAACAGATAGACATTCTCAGCAGAGAAATGGAATCTAAAGAACATACTGACATTCTATAACTGAAATTTTTAAAAAATTGAAATTAAGAAATTTTTGGATATGGAGCTTAGTAGCAAACTGCATATGGTAGCAGAAAGGATCAAAGAATTTGAAAATAGGTTAATAGAAATTATCCAAACTGAAGCACACAGATGAAGGAAAAAGAAACTAAAAAAAAAAAAAAAAAAAATCTAAGAACAGCTTGTAAGAAACACATAGTCTATAGCATTTATATAACAAGAGTCCCCAAAGAAAAAGAGAAATAATGTAAAATCATGAGCAGCCCAGTTATTTAAAATAATCAGAAGGAGGAGGTAGAGACAGATGGCGAGAAAGAAAGCTCCACCATTGTGCCCCCATGAAAGAACATCAAGATAACTATCTACACAGGAAAAAATACCTTCATACAAACCAAAACTCAGGGGAGCACTCACAGTACCTAGTTTTAACTCCATATTGCTGAAAGAGGCACTGAAGAGATAGAAATAATAGTTCTGAATCTTGGTTCACCACCCCTCTCCCACCTGCCATCAGTGACAGCGTGGTACAGAGCATATCTCTGGACGCTGGAAGAAGGAGAGCACAGTAATTGGTTGACATTGAACTCAGAGCTGTCCTGTCAGAGCAGAAAGGAAAACCGGACCAAACTCAGCTGACCCCTGCCCAAGGAGGAGCATTTAAACCAGCCCTAGCTGGAGAGAAATCACTGATCCCAGTGACCTTGAGTGACTGCAATTCATGCCACCAAGGGCTACAGTGTTCTGTGTTTCCATGTAAACTTGAAAGGCAGTCTAGGCCATAAGTATTAGTACTCTAGGGGAGTCCTAGTGTGGAACTGGGCTCAGAGACAGTGGACTGGGAGGGCACACGAATTACTGAGACACCAGCTGGAGCAGCCAAGGGAGTACTGGCAACACCCCTCCCCTAATCTCAGGCTGCAAAACTCATGACTCCAAAAGAGACCCCTTCTTCCAGTTGAGGAGAGGAAAAGAAAGAGTGGGGAGGACTTTGTTTTGCATCTAGAACACCATCTCAGCCATAGTAGGATAGGCACAGGTCAAACTCCTTGAAATCCCTGTTTCAGACCCTAGCTCACAGATGACATTTGTAGACACATGCTGGACTAAAAAGGAACCCATTGCCTTGAAGGAAAGAAGCCAATCTTAGCAGCATTCATTACCTGCTGACTGAAGAGCCCTTGGACCCCTGATTAACCCAGCAGTGATAACCAGGCACTACATTGAAGGCATTAAGTGAACCTCTGAGACTTCTTGGCTTTGAATGAGACTCCCTGGCTTTGAATGAGACTCCAGATTCCTACCTGTGGTGGCTAAGGAGAAAAACTCCTTTTGCTTGAGAAAAGCAAAGGGAAAAGTAAAGAGGACCTTGTCTTACATCTTAGGTACCAGCATGGCCACAGAAGGGTAGAGCACTAGGGGGCTCTTGGGATCCCCAATTTTAGGATTGGACTCTTGGACAGCAGCATTTCTGGACCTGCCCCAGGCCAGAAGGGAACCCACTCTTCTGAAAGGTGAGTCCCAGGCCAGGGAGCGCTAACAAGGTGACTTATATGAGACCTTGTTAAGGGAGTATCTTTAGTAGTCTGGCAGTACTCCTCATGACCTGGGGAGCTGGTAGATATGTATGTGGTGAGGATCCTATGGCTTTGGAAAGGGCAGGAAGGAACAGGAAGGACTGTATCTTGTGGTTTGAGTGACAGTTCAGCTGCAATACAGTAGAACACCTGGTAGGTTTCTAAGGTTTTTGCCTCTAGTCCCTAACTTCTAGATGGTACTTCTGGATGCACCTGGGGCCTGGGGGAATCTCACCACCCTGAAGGGAAGGCCACAGGCCTGGTTGGCTTTGCTACCTGCTAATTGTGTAGCCCCACGGCCTTCAGCAAACATAGGCAGTAGCGAGGGAATGGTGACAGCAGGCGCTGGGCGAGCCCTAGTGCTGTGCTGGCTTCAGAACTGATGCAAAGGAGTCACAGTGGTGGCCACAGGGAGGTTTGTGCCACTCCATGCCACATCTTTAGGTGGCTCAGAACAGAAAGAGAGAGAGACTTTTATGTGTGGGAAAAAGTAAGGGAAGGGTGCAAGAGTTTCTGCCTAGGAACCCACAGATTTCTACTGGATCTTGTCAAGACCATCAACGTGGTACCTCTGTGACGCTGCAAGGACTACAGCATTACTGGGCTTGTGGTGTCCTCTAAAGCACATAGAGCTTAAGTCACAACACCCAACTCTTTTCAAATATCTGAAAATTCTACTCAAGAAGGACAGCTACAAATAAGTGACTACTACAATAAATACCTAACTCTTCATTGTCCAGGCACTGAAGAACATCTACTAACATTTACACCATCCAGAAAACTATGACTTTGCAAAATGAACTAAATAAGGGGCCAGGGACTCATCCTGGAGAAACAGAGTTATGTGACCTTTCAAACAGATAATTCAAAACAGTTGTGTTGAAGAAATTCAAAGAAATTAAAATAACACAGAGAAGGAATTTGGATTTCTATCAGATAAATTGAATAAAGAGATTGGAATAATTAAAAAGCATCAAAAATAAATTTTGGAGCTGAAAAATGCAAATGACATAGTGAAGAATGCGTGAGGGTCCTTTAATAGCAGAATTGATCAAGAATAAAAAAGGAATCCATGAGCCTGAAGACAGGATATCAGAAAATATGAGATCAGAGGAGACAAAAGAAAAAAGAATAAAAAACAATGAAGCATGCCTACACAATCTAGAAAACAGCCTGAAAAGGGCAAATCTAACAATCACTCCCTTAAAGAGGAGATAGAGAAAGAGATAGGTATGCAAAGTTATTTAAAGAAAAACTAACAGAGATCGTCCTAAACTTACAGAAAGATATTAATATCCAAGTACAAGAAGGTTATACAATATCAAGCAGATTTAAGCCAAAGAAGACTACTTTAAGGCATTTAATAATCAAACTCCCAAATACCAAGGATAAAGAAAGGCTCCTAAATGCAGCAAGAGAGAATAAATAGCAGACAGTGGTGCTCCAACAGGTCTGGCAGCAGACTTTCCAGTGGGAAGTTCACAGCCGGAGAATGGCATGACATATTACAGGTGCAGAATAAAAAACTTACCCTAAAATAGTACATCTATACTAAACATTCTTTAAACATGAAGGATAAATAGTTTTCCAGACAAAACCTGAGTATTTCATCAGTACCAGGCCTGTCCTACAAGAAATGCTAAAAGGAGTACTTCAATCAGAAAGAAAAAGACATTGAGCAGTTACAAACAATAACCTGAAAGGACAGAACTCACTGATAATAGTAAGTGCAAAGGAAAACACATTATAACACTCTAACTGCGGTGTGTAAACTACTCTTATCATAAGTAGAAAGACTAAACAATGAACCAATAAAAAATAACTACAACAACTTTTCAAGACATGGTCAATGCAATAAGATAAAAATAGAAAAAAAACATTAAAAAGTGAGGAAATGAAGTTAAGGCATAGAGTTTTTATTAGTCTTCTTTTTCCTTTTCCATTTGTTTATGCAAATAGTGTTAAGTTGTTATGGAAATACTGTTAAGTTGTTATCAGGTTAAAATAATAAGTTATAAGATCATGTTTGCAAGCCTCATGGTAACCTCAAACCAAAAAACATATGATGGCTATACAAAAAATCAAAAGCAAGAAACTGAATCCTATCTCCAGAGAAAATCACCTTCACTATAGGAAGATGGGAAGGAAAGAAAAAAGGAATAGAAGAGCACAAAGCAACCAGAAAACAAATAACAAAATGACAGAAGTCCTTTCTTATCAATAATTACATTGAATGTAAATGGAATAAACTCTCCAATCAAGACGTAGACTCACTGAATAGATGAAAAAAAAAAAGAACAACAACAACAAAAAAAAAACAAGACCCATTGATCTATTGTCTACAAGACACACTCTTCACCTATAAAGACACACATAAACTGAAAATAAACAGATGTAAAAAGATATTTCTTGCCAATTGAAACAAACAAATGAACAAAAGCAAGAGTTGCTATAATTAGACAAAATAAATTTTAAGACAAAAACTGTAAGAAGTGACAATGTTAATCACCATATAATAATAAAGGGGTCAATTCAAAAGAGGAAAAACAGTTAGAAATATATATGCAGCAAACACTGGAGCACCCAGACACATAAAGGAAATATTACTATAGCCAGTGAGAGGGATAGACTGTAATACAATAATAGCTGGAGACTTTGACACTCCATTTTCAGCATTAAACCAATCGTTCAGACAGAAAATCAACGAAGAAACATCAGACTTAATCTGTACTACACACCAAACGAATCTAATAGATATTTACAGAACATGTCATCCAAGAGCTGCAAAATACACATTCTTTTCCTCAGGACGTGCATCATTCTCAAGGATAGACCATATGTTAGAACACAAAACAAGTCTTAAAACAATAAAAATAAATTGAAATAATATCAAGCATCTACACTGACCACAATGGAATAAAACTAGAAATTAATAATGAGGAATTTTGGAAACTATACAAATACATGGAAATTAAACAATATGCTTCTGAGTGACCAGTGGGTCAATGAAGAAACTAAGAAGGAAATTGAAAATTTTCTGAAAACAAATGATAATGGAAATATAACATGCCAAAACCTATGGAATATAGCAAAAACAATACTAAGAGGGAAGTTTATACCTTTAAGTACCTACATTAAAAAAAGTAAAATATTCAAATGAACAATTTAATGATGTACCTTAAAGAACTAGAAAAGTTAAAGCAACCAAACTCAAAATTAACAGAAGAAAATAAATAATAAAGACCAGTGCAGAAATAAGTGATATCAAAACTTTAAAAAACACAAATAACCAATGAAATAAACAGTAGATTTTTTGAAAAGTTAAACAAAATTGAGAAACCTTTATCCAACTATGAAACAAAGATAGAATAAATAAAATCAGAAATTAAAAAGGAGACATTACAACTGATACTACAGAAAGTCAAAGAATCATTGTCTACCATGAATAACTATATGCCAATAAATTGGAAAATCTAGAAGAAATATACAAATTCCTAGACACATGTAACCTACCAAGATTGATCCAGGAAGAAATCCAAAACCTGAACTGACCAATAACAAGTAATCAGATGGAAGCCATAATAAAATGGCTAAGCAGCATGATTTATGCCTGAAATTCTAGCATTTTGGGAGGCCAAGCCTGGTGGATCAATTGAAGCCAGGAGTTTGAAACCAGCCTGGGAAAAATGGTGAAAACATGTGCCTACTAAAACTGCAGTAATTAGCTGGATGTTGTGACATGCACCTGTATTCCCAGGTACTCTGAAGGCTGAGGCACAAAAATTGCTTGGACCTGGGAGGTGGAGATTGCAGTGAGCTGAGACTGCACCATTGCACTCCAGTCTGGGTGATACAGCAAGACTCTGTCACCAAAAAAAAAAAAAAAAAAAAAAAAAAAAAGAAAGAAAGAAAGAAAAAGAAGAAGAGGAAGAAGCATCAGCAGCCGCAGCAGCAGAAGCCATAGTTGTCTCTCAGTAAAGAAAGCCCGGAACCTGATGACTTCCCTGTTGAACTCTACCAAACGCTTGAAGAAGAACTAATATCAAACCTGTTCAAACTAATCCAAAAAATAGATGAGGAGAGAATGCTTCCAAACTCATTCTATGACACCATATTACCCTATTACAAAACCAGACAAAAACACATCAAATAAAGAAAAATACAGGCCAATATAGCTGATGAATATTGATTCAAAAATCTTTTACAAAAGCACTAGCAAACTGAATTCAACAATACATTAGAAGCCGAGCACGGTGGCTCAAACCTGTAATCCCAGCACTTTGGGAGGCTGAGGCAGTTGGATCACCTGAGGTCAGGAGTTTGAGACCAGCCTGATCAACATGGTGAAACCCTATCAAAATTAGCCAAGTATGGTGGCGCATGCCTGTAATCTTAGCTACTTGGGAGGCTGAGGCAGGAGAATTACTTGAATCTGGGAGGCAGAGGTTGCAGTGACCTAAGATTACACCATTGCACTCCAGCCTGGGCAACAAGAGTAAAATTCTGTCTCAAAACAAAACAAACAAACTAACAAAAAACACTAGAAAGGTCACTTATCATGACCAGTATAATATATTCCCGGGATGCAAGGGTGGCTCAACATGTGCAAATCAATGCAATATACCAACAGAATGAAGGATAAATACCAAATGATCATTTTAATTGGTGTTGAAAAAGCTTACATCCCTTCAAGAGATAAACATTCAAAAAACTAGAGATAGAAGGAAGATACCTCAACATAATAAAAGTCATATATGATAGACCCATAGTTAGTATCATACTGAAGGAGAAAAACAGAAAGCCTTTCCTCTAAGATCTGAAACATGATAAGGATGCCCACTGTCACCACTGTTATTCAATATAGTACCAGAAGTTCTAGCTATAGCAATCAGACAACAGAAAAAAATAAAGAGCATCTTGGAAAGAAAGAAGTCAAATTACTGTTTTTGCAAATGATATGATCTTATATTTGGAAAAACTACAAGACTCAACAAGAAAATTATTAGAACTGGTAAACAAATTCAGTCAAATTGCAGGATACAAAATCTACATACATACATCAGTAGCATTTTTTAAATGTCAACAGTGAACAATGTGAAAAAGAAATAAAAAAGAATCCCATTTACAATAACCACATATAAAATTAAATACTAGGAATTCACTTAACAAAATAAATGAAAGATTTTTTTTCTTTTTTTTCCTTTTATTTTTTTTTTGAGACAAAGTCTGGCTCTGTCGCCAGGCTGGAGTGCAGTGGCACGATCTGGGCTCACTGCAACCTCCACCTCCTGGGTTTAAGTGATTCTTCTGCCTCAGTTTCCCAAGTAGCTAGGACTACAAGCACAGGCCACCATGCCCAGCTAATTTTTGTATTTTTAGTAGAGACAGGGTTTTACCATGTTGGCCAGGATGGTCTCAATCTCTTGACCTCATGATCCGCTTGCCTTGGTCTCCCAAAGTACTGGGATAACAGGTTTGAGCCACTACACAGAAAGATTTCTTTAATGAAAATTATAAAACACTGATTATAGAAATGGAAAAGGACATCAAAAAAATGGGAAACTATTCCATGTTCATGGATTGGAAGAATCAACATTGTTAAAATGTCCATACTACTCAAAGTAATCTACAGATTCAATGTAATCTTCATCAAATTACCAATAACATTCTTCACAGAAATAGAAAAACAATCCTATCCTAACATTTATATGGAACTGCAAAAGACCCAGAATAGCCAAAGCTATTCTAAGCAAAAAGAAGAAAACTGGAGGAATCACCTGACTCCCAATTATACTACAGAACTACAGTAATCAAAATAGCATGGTACTGGCATAAAAACACACACATAGACCAATGGAACAAAACAGAGAATCCAGAAACAAATTCATCTATAGTGAACTCATTTTTCACAAGGTTACCAGGAGCACATACTGGGGAAAAAACACTCTCTTCAATTAATGGTGTTAGAAAATTGGATATCCATATGCAAAGGATGAAACTAGAGCCCTATGTCTAACTATATACAAAAACCAAATCAAAATAGATTAAAGCCTTAAATTTAAGACCTGAATCTATGAAACCACTACAAGAAAACATTGGAGGAAACTCTCCAGGACAGTAGTCTGGGCAAAAATTTCTTGAGTAATATCCCACGAGTGCAGACAACCAAAGCAAAAATGGAGAAATGGGATCACATCAAACTAAAATGCTTCTGCATAGTAAGGAATACAATCAGCACACTGAAGAGACAACCCACAGAATGGGAGATAATTGCAGACTACTCATGTGACAAAGGATTAATAACCGGAATATGTCAGGAAGGCAAACAACTAAACAAAAAAAATTAATAATGTGCAAAATATCTGAATATGGACAAAATACTTGAGTAGACATTTCCCAAAAGAAGTCATGCAAGAGGCAAACAGGCTCAATCAACATCATTGATTATCAGAAAAATGCAAACCTTTGCGATATCATTTTACCCCAGTTAAAATGGTTTATATCCAAAAGACAGGCAATAACAAATGCTTGCAGAGATGTGGAGAAAAGGGAACCCTGTATATTGTTGGCAGGAATGTAAATAACTATGGCCACTAGGGAGAACAGTTTGGAGGTTCCTCAGAAGACTGAACATTGAGCTACCGTCATGTTCCAGGAACGCACAGCTGAGTATATACCCCAAAGAAAGGAAATCCATATATTGAGGAGAACCTGCACTCCTATACTTGTTGCAGCTCTGTTCACAATAGCTAAGATTGGGAAGCAACACAGGTGTCCATCAATAGATTAGTGGATAAAGAAAATGTGGCAGTTATACACAATGGAGCAATGGTGTACTATTCAGCCATAAAAAAGAATGACATATAGTTATTTGAAACAACATGGGTAGAACTGGAGATCATTGCATTAATTGAAATAAGCCGGGCACAGAAAGACAAACATCACATGTTCTTATTTATTTGTGGAATCTAAAAATCAAAATAATTGAACTCATAGAGAGTAGAATGAGGGTTACTGGAGGCTTGGAAGGGTAGTGGGGGACTGTGGGTAAGGTTGGAATTATTAATGGGTACAAAAAAATAGAAAAAATATAGAAAACCTACTATTTGATAGTACAATGGGATGACTATAGTCAATCATAACTTATCTGTACATTTTAAAATAAAGATTATAATTGGATTGTTTGTTACTCAAAGGATAAATACTTGAGGGGATAGATATTACATTCTCCATGGTGTGATTATTTCATATTGCTTTCCTGTATTAAAACGTCTCATGTGCCCCATAAATATACAAATCTACTATGTACTCACAAAAATTAAACATAAAAATTAAAAAATAAAATGCTCAAAGAATATATGCAGGATAAATACAAATAAAACTGTATTAGATATATCATTGTCAAATTAACAACAAATTTCAAAGAAAAATATCCTAAAAAAATAAACTGAGTTAAAAGATGCTTTACATGCCAGAGAACAACAGCAAAAAAAGATAGTTGACATCTCATCAGAAACAATGCAAGCCAAAAGATAATAGAATGCCAAATTTAAAGTGATGAGGGAAAAAGAAAGAAAAAACTAGCTGTCAACTAGATTTCTACACCTAGTGAAAGTATCATTCAAAACTAAAGACAAAAGAAAGACATTTTCAAACAAAGGTAAAAGAATATTTGTTGTCAGCAAACTCAAACTATAAGAAATTCTAAAGGCAAATACTGAGTACTTTAAAGTTGAGTACTGATTATTCCTTGAATACACAAATTAGTACAATAATGCTAGATATTTTCATTGTTGTTTATGTAATGCTAAACATGAAAGCCACTAAGTTATTACTCTTGACACAGAAACTTACTATCTATTAATTTATATTGTCTCATAAATTTGTTTCTATTCTTAAATAAGCCCAGATGAAAGCTGTTCAGGTACAGGCTGAGGGGATCCAGAACTTTAAATTAGGTGATGACAGCCTTGACCTAAAGTCATTTGGTGTTAAATAAAATAAAATCTGATTCATCAGCAGAATAGAATGCCAGCATATGTGCATCTTCTCCATTCATTAGCCAAGTTCTATTTTTAATTCTACAGATATTGTTTTCTTGCTATTATACACATAGGTGTTAGTTTCTAGCCACACTGTCATGTAAGTTCATTGCTGCAGTCTCTTTCCCTGGTTTTCAGTTTATATTTTTAGTTCCATAGTGACAAGCTAGCAATATCTTGTGAGAAACTAAGGTAAGTCAAGAATCTCACTATTCATTACCATTTGAAATTCAATTTTCAACACTTCTAACTTAGGGAAATTTAAAAAATGAATAAAATGACCTCTAAGAAAGGTAGACAAGGTCAGAGAAGGTCATTCAAATCAATCCTTGTACTGAGAACAACTAGAATCACTAACTGGCTTTCTTATCTCTCTTTCTCAATATGTGTATGTGTGTGTGTGCCTGTGTGTGTGTGTGTGGTGTGTGCGTGTGTGTTTGTGCAGTCCTCTGTGTGTGCATCAGAGAATTACCAGGGTTGGAAAAAACTGTGGGTCAAAAGCTAAGAGAAAAAGGAAGTCCTTCTTGAGCCATTTATTATTTAGGAATATCGCCAATTTTGAAAGCAGGAGCTGAGAAACCAAGACTCTGAGGAGTACTTTTAACAGACTTTCAGGGCTAGCTAGGGGGGCTGGGGATGAGGAAATTGGCATTAGAGCCATAAGAATCCCCTGATAAAAGCCTCAGTGTTTTGTCAGTATGCCAAATGGCTACATTACAGAAGAAGGATAAACCAGAAATAAGTTAGATCTCATAAGGATTAGAGTTTCAACTCACCTCAGTTTACGATTGGATTAAAGTAATCTGTGTTTGCAAATGCTCCAAGACATCAAACAGATTTTTTTTTAACTAGAGAAAGACAATACTGTTCAAAATTGCAATTTAATTGCTAACATTTATACATCATAATGTCTGGTAATAAAATTAAAAAAAAGAAATTCAGGCATATAAAGAGGGAGGGTAATCCAATCCAAACCATAATATGAAGAAACAGATCATAGAAATAATATTTTTAAGATTCTGAAAGGTACTGAAACTTGAGGGAATGATACTATTGGTCCTACACAAAAAAGGAAAAATATTTTCTTGAAGCATGAGTTAAATTACGCCAGATGCAAACCCAGAAACAGAAAGAATAAAGAGTAACTGAATGATTTAAGATGTGGATAAATCTAAATTAATACTATTTGAAATAATAATTTGGTCTTTAGGGCTTAATATATATTTATAATTTGATTGGACAAAAAAAATCATTCAATCAGAAAAAGTGTAAATAAAATGAAAATACACTAAAATCCTGATTCTGTCAAGGAAATTGTAAAAATAATTTATTTATGTTAGTTTGTATCAATCTTTAAATAATGGAAAAATGATAAAAGATTTACATATAAAAAACTAATATGAAGGGAAAATGGCACCAAAAATATGCAATGAGTCTAGAAAAAAGGAGTGAAGAGAAGAAAATCAATATAGAAGAGATAAAAAGAGAGACAATAGTAAAATTATAGCTTTAAAGGTAAATATATTATAACCATATTAAATATAAATAGACTATTCAAATCCAAGGAAAAGGTTTCTCAGGCAATAAAAATTTGGGGGAAAGCCCTCCTACTTTTGAGACATAGCTTACATATAAAAATCCAGAAAAGTAGAAAGTAAATGGATGCAAAAAGACAAACCCTTTATGATATCAACCCTGATAACAACATAAGATTTCAAGTTCATGTCACTGATGAATAAAGAAAAATTTATAGAATACTATTAAACTTTCATGAGTTTCCTCTCTGTGACATGGACCAATTAAAACATTTTCAAATGCCAGCCCTTGGAATTTATCCTTGTATAGTTTCTTAGGATGTAGCCAGAAATATTTCTCTATGTAATCACATTCCTAGCATATTCTTCATTCCTGGGCTACTGAACCCTGTCTTCACACATGTGTACTATTCCAAGGATTTATTATTGATCCAATGGTATATACCACACAATGAACATCTAATTTGGTTACCTTTCTTGACATAATGCTGGCTTCTGATAGTGACCAGGTGTTCCTGGTTCATTCATACACACATGTAATTCATACACCTATGTTCTCCATTTTTATACTTTGAAGTATTTTGTCTTTCTGTGTATCAAATGTTGCTTTTATTTCTGGAACTTTTGTTTTTCTTTTTTTTTGTTTAATAAGAAAATTTTACAGCATACTTTTCAGCAAAACGTATTTATTTAGGGGAAAAAAGATGATAAAAACTGTAAGTGACAATAATTTAGTTACCATAAATGTTCCCTAGATAGTATTAACTTGACTATATTTTAACAGCCAAATTATTTATTTCCAAAACAGACGTAAACATTTTCAAAATTGAATTAGTCTTTGTGTAATTCATTCAAGGATTTTATAGCAGTTTTTGTAGTCTTTCATAATAACATTCCAGGGTTTCTTTAATAAACATTCTTCTCAAACCAAGGGTTCATAATTTCCTAAGGATTACAGAAAAAAAAAATTCTAAATGGACCAGCCGTGGTGGCTCACGTCTGTAATCCCATCACTTTGGGAGGCTGAGGCAAGCAGATCACCTGAAGTTGGGAGTTTGAGACCAGCCTGACCAACATGAAGAAATCCCATCTCTACTAAAAACACAAACATTAGCCAGGCATGGTGGTGCATTCCTGTAATCCCAGCTACTTGGGAGACTGAGGCAGGAGAATCACTTGAACTCAGGAGGCAGAGGTTGCAGTGAGCTGAGATCCGGCCTTTGGACTCCAGCCTGGGCGACAAGAGTGAAACTCCATGTCAAAACAAAACAAACAAACAAACAAAAACAGAAAAAAACTAAATGAATAACAAGAGATGCCATGACATAGATAAAAAGGTGAAATATAAAGATATCAGTGCTTCCAAAATTAATCTATGACCTTATGACCTTAATGCAATCATAAATAATATATCAGAAAGTTTGTTTTTTCATATCTGACAAAATTGTTCAGTTAATTTTCTGGAGGATATATTTAAAGAATGTGAAACATTTGAAAAATTAATATTATGCCATATGTAAAAATTACTGTAAAGATTTAATAAATTAAAATAAAGCAGAAATACATCAATAGCAAAGAAGAGAAAGACCAGAAACAGATAAAATTATATTTAATAATTGAGTATATAATAAATATCACATGCCAAATCCGTGGAGAAAGAATTAAAGAGCATTTTGGAAAATTGTGAATCATTGGGAAATTAAATTAGATTCTTATAGCACATCATACATCAAAATTCTAGATGAATAAAAGATCTAAATAAAAATACTAGAATACAAATGTGTTATTTAAAATAAAAGAATTATGTGTAATCTCAGCAAAATAGAAAATATCAAGGAAAAGATTGTCAATTTCCACTATTGAAAATACTGAATAAAAAAAACCTTATTTGTAACATATGTGAGCCAAAGAATCAGTATAAGAAACATGTAAAAATTTCTCACAAATCAAGAAAAGTCACCAGCAACAAGTTGGGAAAAATAAAAATTAAGAAAAGGAAGAATGAGGAAAGGATTCCCTTTTTAATAAATGGTGTTGGGATAACTAGCTAGCCATGTGCAGAAAACAAAAACTGGACACCTTCCTGACACCTTACACTAAAATTAACTCCAGATGGATTAAAGACTTAAACATAAGACCTAACACCATAAAAACCTTAGAAGAAAACCTAGGCAAAACCATTCATACATAGGCATAGGCAAGGACTTCATGACTATAACACCAAAAACATTGGCAACAAAAACCAAAATAGACAAATGGGATCTAATTAAACTTCAGAGCTTCTGTATAGCAAAAGAAACAATCATTAGAGTGAACCAGTAACCAACAGAATAGGAAAAAAATTTTGTAATCTATCCATCTGACAAAGGACTAATATCCAGAAAAACAGAATTACAAGAAAAAAACAAATAAACTCTTCAAAAGTGGGCAAAGGACATGAACAGACACTTTTCAAAAGAAGACATAAATGAGGTCAACAAACATATGAAAAAATGCTCATCACTGGTCATTAGAGAAATGCAAATCAAAAACTACATTGAGATACCATCTCACATCAGTTAGAATGGCGATCATAAAAAATCTGAAGACAACAGATGCTGGAGAGGATGTGAAGAAATAGGAACACTGTTACACTGTTGGTGGGAGTGTAAATTAGTTCAATCATTGTGGAAGACAGTGTGGCGATTCCTCAAAGATCTAGAAATAGAAATTCCACTGGACCCAGCAATCCCATTACTGGGTATATATCAAAAGGATTATAAATCATTCTATTATAATGACACATGAACACATATGTTCATTGTAGTACTGTTTACAATAGCAAAGACCTGGAACCAACCCAAATGCCCATCAATGATAGACTGGACAAGGAAAATGTGGCACATATATACCATGGAATACTATGCAGCCATAAAAAATGATGAGTTTTTTATGGTTTCCAGAGTCATCCATGATGATTTCCAGATTCCCTTTGGGACATGAATGAATCTGGGAACCATCATTCTAAGCAAACTGACACAAGAACAGAAAATCAAACACTGCATGTTGTCACTCATAGATGGGTGTTGAACAAAGAGAACACATGGACACAGGGAGGGGAACATCACACATTGGGGTCTGTTGAAGGGGACTAAGGGAGGGACAATGGGGGATAGGGAGGTTAAGTAGGGATAACATGGGGAGAAATGCCAGATATAGGTGATGGGGGGATGGAGGCAGCAAATCACATTGCCATGTATGTGCGTATGCAACAATCCTGCATGATCTGCACGTGTACCCCAGAACCTAAAGTACAATAAAAAAAAATATATATATATATAAACAAAAGGAAGAAACAAAGGAAAAAATTTCACATCCCCAATAATTAATAAATACAAATTAAAACAACAAAATATAAATATTGTCTTTCAAGCTAGAAATGACTTCTAATGAGGCTCAGAATCTGGAGAAAATCAGTTTTCACAATACCAGAGTAAAGCAAATCGTACATTTTCTGTGAAAACATTGACCATACATATCAAAACTATTAAAATATTTACCACCCATTCTTCTATCACTGGGAAACAATCATGAAAGTAAAAAATATTTAGCTACGAGAATACTCATTGTTTATAATAGTGAAAAACTGGAAGTACCTTAAAAAGACTACTTAAGCAATGTATGGCAGACAGACACAATGAATAGTATGCAGTCATTAAAAATAAAACCCTAGATCATATTAGTGGCATAAAACATAATAAAATTTGTGCTAAATCATACACAGTGTAGTCACCCAAAAATATGGGCATGTGTTCAATTAGCAGTAGGAAAACTATGCATGTGATTTCTTTCCTTCTTTTGCCTATCTTTTTTTCCTAACATGTTAACAGTTAACATATAGAATGGGGTTTAGTTATTGCTAAATTAATTATTAATGTATACCTTCTTCATAGAAAGTCTCAAATTTCCAAGTGGGTAGTATGTCTGTGTATCTATGCTCTGTCAGAGTTTGGATAATACTAGCTTTAATCTCAACTAAATCTTGCAAGGATTTTATCTTTATCTTCCTGCCCACCAGACACCTGTTTCTTTAAACAAACCAGCATATTTACAGGTAACTTTTGTTGAATTTAACCTCCTTCAGTTTGCTTTTATCCTTGATACACTTAGTTTAATTCTCCTCTTAGAAATAGTAAGTTCCCCAGTGGTAGAGGATTGAGACAGCTTTCATGCACCACTTTTTATTCTCCTTTTTGTTTAACTGGAGACCCAGGCAACAATTACAACCTTGAAAATTCCACAGCTTTTCTGTCACTTCAAGAGTGATGTTTTGTTCATTAATTAGAATATAAGCTACTTGAGCACTGGAAATCTGCAATGCTTTTAGATCGTCTTGGCTAATGACAACTGTATTTTATAGGGAATGGATAAAGAAAACAAATGGGAAAAAATCATAAAATCCATAAGAAAATGTCATTTTATCCTGGAATTATTCCCAAAATTAACAGAAAGAATATAATCCTCCTTCTTTTATCCATGATACCCTGGTATATAATATGTGTTTCCTGTATTTTTTCCTCTTTATCGTGATTTCTTAGGTAATATATCTCCCACTTCTGCTAAAAGTAAATGCTTTGAGATCAGAGCACTTGCTTTACTCATCTCTGTATTTCCAATCCCCTGTTCCTCTAATCATAGAGTGATCACTCAACCAATGAATGCATAAATGAATATGTCAACTGATTATTCTATTACTGGCTCTACCACTTCCAACTCTATAACTTTAAAATCGTCAGCTAAGCCTTTGAGTTAGTTTTCTCATTTCTGTAATAAAATATATTACTATATACTTTATAAGATTGTAAAGATCAAATGAAGTTAGTAGAACATGCTGTGTTATTTATTTGTAAAAAAAAAAAAAACAAAAAAAACGTTGTATTAGATGCTCAATAAATCACACAAAAGTGATTCGAAGTCTAACATTAGTACTAAACCCAGACAAGCTTCTTATGTATAAAGAGACCCATTTGCAAAACAACTTACACAGGTTTAGGTGACTTGCTTTCTCTTTATTCTTATTTTAACTGCCTTCACAATCATGATATTGTTGATGATGCTATCCTTTAAAATATTCATAGAGATCATACACTCATTCCTAATATTCATATATATAGCAAGTTGGAAGTTTATCTGTTGTTTTTGTGATTGTGATGTCATCCAGAACACATTGTCTTGTTCATATTTGTGGTCTCAAGATAAAATATAATCTGAGAAGATATTCCAAGGTTAGTGTTTAACACGTGCTAGGTGATTAAATCAATTTTTTTATAAAAAACATGAAAATGATTTAAGGATATGAATTTTCAAATGCCTCTCATATCCTCCTCCAAAATATGGAATAAGTCTAGGTATAGTTTGTAGCATTAGAAATGCTATGAAAATGATTGATATGAGTTGTATTATTATAGATGACCCAACCAATTTTCTAGGTTCTATTTTCCTGGTCTTTGTCCTGGAACTAAACTTTGGTAGGTAGGAAATATGTTCCAGTTATTCAGTTTTATCCAGTGGAAGGAAGACCATGGGATTTCAAATTAATTTTGACAGATATGACAAAAGGGGGTTGCCATTTCACACCTAGAGCGTGAATATTTCAATGGCAAAGAGTCAGCAACTGTTAATTAAAAATGGGTATTGTTAATTGGGACCAGTGTTGTGGTTTTGTCAGCAGCTTCAGACCCTTTCAGACCTATTTCAGTCGATCCTATAATCTGATAAGCTAAATGTCTTTTCTTTCTGGTGTGGATGATAGCAATTATGACTCAGTTTTTTTCTTTTATCATACTGGTTTTATAGGTATATATAATTTAGCAAAATGGAGAAATACACAGGGATTAAAATTTAACTGAATCCAAAATATCTATTTAACACAGCAATATGATAGATACTAACTTCACAATTTTGTGCAGGATAAAGACAAGAAATAGCCCAGCAAACTGAAGAAGCTATAATTTGGAAGATTCTTCTCTTTGTTTTTTGTTTGTTTTGTTTTGTTTTATTTTGTTTTTGAGGCAGAGTCTCACTCTGTCACCCAGGCTGGAGTGCAGAGGCACTATATCGGCTCACTGCAACCTCCTCCTTCTGGGTTCACGTAATTCTCCTGTCTCAGCCTCCCAAAGTAACTGGGATTACAGGTATCTGCCACCATGCCAAGCTAATTTTTGTATTTTTAGTAGAGACAGGGTTTCAACATGTTGACCATGTTGGTCTCGAACTCCTAACCTCAGGTAATCCACCTGCCTCGCCTTTCCAAAGTGCTGGGATTACAAGTGTGAGCCACCACCCTCAGCCTGGAAGACTTTTTGAACACCAAATAATAATGATAAATAAATAAATTTTAGTTAAAATGTAGAAACATTTGAGTTAAAATAAAAATTCATTTTCCTTTAGGCTATTCCAATCCACAAATGCTCAATACTCCTAGTTATTTTTTGCCTTCAAAATGTATAATTGACATAATGCAATAGTCTAATGTACAAGTAATAGTTTCCTTTCTCCACAAAGAAGAAATAATTTTAGAATAATTATGTACTGGAACAGAATATCAACTAGGCTAATATTAACTCTTTTCTTTCATTAACATCAATTTAGCAAAACAAAAAAGCTTAGAAGTATATATTTGGGCCTTAAATTTCATTTTAAAATTATTTGTGGTTCAGGTAGTTTCATTGGAAGATTATCTCACAATATTTCTATGTCTCTAATGAGCAAGAGGAAGCTAATCAGAATGTGTTTATACATGGGATATTTGATGGCTGGGATAAGGGGCGTGAGGTGCAACATGGAAAACTAGTTGCTCTAGACAACTAGTTTCCTTCATTTGTTTCACTCTGAAGGTTCTCTGATTCAATTATTTTAGGAGGCAGTGGCCAATATATTGCAAAAAGAAACTCTCCAAGGCTACTCAGAGTATGCACATTTGAAGACAAAACATTCTTCCCTCTATTGGTTAGACATTCATTTAAGCCAAGCAAATGTCATTAGCACAGTGAAGCAATCAAGCTCAATAGTACAAATATTCAAAGAGGTCTTGCTTGGTCTCCACTCTAAATTAGGTAAATCCCTCTTAATGCTTTTTCATAGACCCTTTTAAATATCCTTCACAAAATTTTTCACAATTTTTAATTACACATACATTATGTGTGTATACATATATATGTGTGTGTGTGTATATATGTGTGTGTGTGTGTATATATATATAGTGTGTGTGTGTGTATATGTATGTATAATGCTGAAAGCTCTGTAAGAGAAAGTAACATATCAATTTTATTTATGCATGCCTGTGCATAACCACTACTTGCATGGTATCTGGTACATAGTTGTTGTTCAGAACATTATACATTTATTCTTGCTGAATAAATATATAAATGAAACAATGGGAATTCTGAGATTTTGTGTTAGCCTGAGAAACCTAAAAGGTATAAATTAGTATTATCACTGCCATTTTTTGCTCATAATTATTAACCAATTATCATAAAAATTATACAAACATGGAAACTATGGAAGAAACTGCTATTTGGAGGGATCTAACTTATATTTCAATCAATGTAGGAATGGTACTCTTGAAATTCTTAAAATTTTATTCACACACCTACACCAAAACAAAATGAAACAAAGTGCTAATATAATGAGCAAATAAAGAACATTCTTATAATAAATATTAGAATCAATTTCTCTGATTATTTGTGTTAATGTACTTATATTTAAACCATGGTCTGTATATATGTCTCTCTCTCTCTCTCTCTCTCTCTCACACACACACACACACAAACACACACACACACAGGCTCACAAAAAGCATTGTTATTTTCATTTTACTCTTTTTTCAGCTAATAAGTATCAAATACAAAAGTCTTTTCAGATAGATCATAGGCACATTACAATCTCCTGAAGTCATCAAAATAATATTGTTGCTAATGTCTGACCTAAAATTTCCAGTCCTAGGGTTGTGTATGTTGTTAAATTCCCACTCAATCTCCGGCCTTCTGGAGTTGCTAGCACTGGTGCCCAGATGCAAAAGTGACTTTTTTAATCTTAAGATTTATTTGCTAGAAAACCATTAATTCATTTTATATCCACTACTGACAGCTATCAAATAATACTAACAATAGGTCTACATCAGGGTGGTTTGTATTCAATCTCTTCATCTATGAGGGAAGGATTCCATACCTATTACCAATGCCCTGAGCCAAAAGAAACCCCAAAATAGATTTACTCATAACTGAACCTTGGTGACCAGAAATATGCTAATAAATGTTGAACTGGAAAGGTAGGATTTCATGAAGCTTTTGTCTCTAATCCTCCAAGTAGGGAAGTTGGTTCTGCTGCAGAGTTAATTAGCATACATGTGGAAGCAGTTTATGGATGCGGTTTAATCCCAAACAAATGTGAAAATAAGCTCACATTGTTTTGTAGAATGATTTACATTCATTATCATCTACTTAAAAAAAAAACCCACATGCTTTAAAAAAGATCATTATTCCTTCCAGAAAATCAGTGAATAAAGCAATTCCATATTTGTACTTTTGAAAATTATATATTTCCAGACAAGGTCATATTTCCTCAAATTGAAATAAAATATAAACTTTGGTCTCAAGCTATGGTTTCCAAACTCTATCCAGATACAGAGACATTACTGAGTGACACAGGACTCATGAAGTGAGTCAATAGATTTAATTGACTATACATCATTAGAAAACTAAACTTGTTTTACTAGCTCCTGTGAAAGACATTTTGGAACTTCATTACATGAGATCCCTGTAAAAGGCTCATGATGAAAATAGCGCTAATACTCATATTACTCTGATCATGAAATAACACATCTGATATTTCAATATGGCTTGTGAAACTGTCTCATGGTTTGTGATCATGGTTTTAAGGGACACAGTTGGACCAGAGGCATAGTTGTAACTTACAGTTGTAATGATGAATGATACTGTAAAGCAGTTTGACAAACTGGGAATCTAACATCAAAATGAATATACCACAAACAGTTGGCTGCCTCAGGATTATCTGAAGTAATCCAATTGGGATTATCAGAAGAAAAATGGAACCTCTTCAGTCTTGGTCTTCTTGAACTATTGTACTAAAAACAATGCCAAAACTCAAATGACCTACAGGCATGGTATTGAGGCAATAGTTACTCAGAAATTCCATTTATAAAACACTAGGTCAACTTACATATGGCTTAAATATAAGCCTTTATTCAATCCACAAATATTTAGGGTACTCACTGTGTGCCAGGCACCTTTGATGCAGGGGTGAATAAGAAAGTTAGTGTTCCTGCTCTTCAGAGGATTATGGCTTCATGGGGGAAACAGTTATGTAACATGGAAACTATTAACTATGAAATAAACTTTATAATAAGAAAATTATAGGGTAGTCATAATCTGCTGGAGAGCCATCTAACATTGGGAGATGATGGCGAGAGCATCAGGGATAAATTGTCAAGGCAACTAATTTGAGAATAAATGGAACGAACAGAAGATAACTTGGGGAAGAAGAGGAGTGTCTTCTGAAGAGATTCTTTTGGGGAATGGAAAGTACTCACTATGGCTGGAATTTCAAGTCTGAATGAGAGCAGCTGGTAATGCAGGATGCTGGAGAGATAAGTAGGGGTCATTCCTGGAGGCATATTAAGGACTTTTAACTCTGTCTTTTGTTTTAACAACCACTTGCCTACACTGATGCTAGGCTACTGTAATATTTATTGAATGTTTCACTATATATCAAACAGTGCATTTAGCACATAGCTGAATGCTAAAATTACCCATCGTCTCAACTAGAATTTTTGAAATAATAGTTCTGTCTTAGACCCAATGTGAAGGTGTTGGTTACAGCAGATTCAAACAAGGCACCCATCCTTTCTTAGCTTCAATACTATTTCTTCCCACAATATAGACCCATAGGAGTCTATTGGAGTTTATTGCTAGTGTTCAAAGGCACAGTGCCAGCCCAAATTTTGTCATGTTTCAATATAAAAATATACCAAACCAATAGTCCAGTAATTCCATTTAAATTTTATTTTCCCTGGCAGACAGCTAGGTCATAATTGCCTTTTGTTAGGAGTTACATCAGAGTGGACGTAGAATGGGCACATGAATTTTTAAAAAGCATGATATGTGTGGGGAAGGGGGAAAATTATGCAGCAACTACACAACTTATTTGACTTTTGAAAACTTCATTTACTGAATTCGGCATTAGTTTTTGCAGTAAGACTTGGAATTTAAGTGTTTCAGTGCCACGCTTCTCCTCAGATTGTGTGTTCTTTGCCCTGTCATGAGAACACTGGGGATGCTCTGCAGCCTTGTGCTTACAGAAGTGGAATAATGCAAGAAAACAAAGTTTTATGCTAAGGATCGTTTTGTAGAGAATTATGCTTCAAACTGTGTTATTCTAAGGGTCAATGTGCAATTTTTAAGAATACTCAAATCCCTTGAATCTCTTCTAAGTGAGGTCAGTATAAAAGAAGAAAGTCTGATTTTATTCAAACCTCATGAGAGTTCTTACAGTTGCATGAAAACAGCTGAGTTTTGTGAAGACAGATTCCTACCAAAGAATTCATGTGTAATATTTTTCTTTCATTGCTCCCCTTTTCAAGCTGTGAAATGAGAGCCTCTGAGAAAGTTCACCTCACTTGTCCTGGATTTTCAGCCTCTGTATTTCTTTTCTGGATGGAACTGGACATTTCAAAATTGCACAGACAATAGAGTCATCATTATTTGAGTGGCACCAACTAATATGTCAAGATTTTTACTTTTTGGAGCCACTAGCATCTCAACTCCCCAATTATTTCCCCAACCATTATGCACACTCTAATGTTATAAACAACATATCTCTTTCTTTGTTGTTCCTTTCCTTCCAATGTTCTGTAAATTCTCTTTATTAAAGAGGACTTCCGCAGAGGAAAACTTAGGAGGATATCTCTGAGAATTAACTTTTTCCTGACTTTAAGAACACTTTAAATCAACAACAAATCTGTGGCAATTTTCTCATTTCTTACCTTCCTAAGTAGGAAGGAAACACCTGTTTCAAATTCAGCAATAATTTGTATGATGAATTTTCATTTAATTTAGACTAGAGCATTTAGCTGATTTCCCTTTTACTCCTCGAATGTGAAAATCCCTTGGAACTTCCAAAGTGAGTTATTTTTATTGGTAAAAATCGATGAGGGAGGTGTTTTTGCCACAAGGCTATATAAAGTAGCTTTTATTTCTTTTCCTTTTCCTCATTTTTTACCACTATGACTCAAAGGAAAATACATCTGAGATCACCACTCCTGACACACATAAACCAAGAGAAACAAAATACAATTTTTATGTGTATATTTTTCTCATTGAACTTCATATTGCTAGAAATACTTTTTCTAAAGACAATTTAATCACATCATTTCACAGCTAAAAATGTTGTAGTAGATAATATCAATTGCTTTTGAGAATAAAACAATTTTTTAAATAATTATATGAAAAAGTGTTCCCAATCCAGTCTAATAATAAAGAGAAATATTAATAATAATTAACAATTTTTGAAATTGCTACTCTAAGTACTTAAAATGAGTACAGTATAAAATGCTTCTATATTCAAGAAAGAAGGCTAATTGCACTTTGGTCATAGTAAAAAGTAACCACTAGAGCCAGTTTTAAGCCCATCCTTAACTATCAGACAATTTTGCATCAGTAACCATGCTCATGAAGAGCAGCCAATGTAGCCAACTCATTTCAGTGACCATGCTTCCGAGAATCAACCAAGCATCAAAAGCCACACTGCAGTATCCACCTTCCCATGGCTAACACTCATCCCAAACACTCTAGCTTCTGAAAGTTTGCCAATCCCTGAGATCCACACTCCTGAATGCCCTCATTGTTTGTTCAGGGAGACTATATTTTATAAAACTAGTTCTCCTTTGATTACCAAGCAATAACTTCAGTTTTTTATCTTAGATGTGGCATGATGGCCTCTTCTTTCAACAGGACTAATTTACTTAATCTTCATGCTAGTGCTGTGAAATAGAAACATTATTGTAACTGTTTTACAAATTAAGAAATGAAGTTAAAGAAATATTCAGTAACTTGTCCAACATCACTCTGTGAATAAACAGTAAAGGAGAATTTGAATCTGGATAATGTGGTTCCTGAGCACACTCTTGTAGCCACTATTTCAGGTGGCCTCTCCTAATTTCTTTCTTAAGGGCTAACTCTTCATCTTCACTACTCAACTCCTAACATGTACTACTCGCTCCTTTATTTCTCGCAGTTCCCTAAAGGCTCCATATCTGCCCTTTCCTCTGGTGTCTTTTACAGGTCATTCCCTCAACAACAACAAAACCCCTTCCCACCTCAATTATGCCTAGGGCAATACTCATTCTTCATTAACTTTTACATTGAATCTAAGAGACCTCTAAGAGGGCTCTCCTTTTACAGATGTAAAATTGAAGTTTAAAGGGATAAATAATGTGCCTAAAGTCACACAGTCAACAAGTAATAACAGCAGCCCTAAAATACATTAATGCTGACTCACAGTCCTATTGCTTTTCATGGGAAGTATTTCCTGCCATCTTCATCACTTGATTCCTCCTCTCAAAACTCTTTCCAATTTCACCATCTTCTTCTTCTATTTTGCCCTCAAAATGAAACATACTAAAGGCCTGACTAAAGCAATAAGTGGAAGGCTTCCGACTTATCCATGTCCCCTTGTAAACAACCCTATATTGTTTCATTACTGGTAATATTTGCAGATGTGACAATGATAGCCAAGTCTAACTTAGCAGTCTAGAGACAATATCTGCAGCCCAGCTAGCACACTGGCAGGGTGGGTGCTCAACAAATCATTGGTATTAGCTGTTACCTGCATCTTGCATTTAAATTATTTTTTCTATAGTTATTATTTCATCAGTGGTTCCTATTCAGTGTATACCCATGGATTTTTACTAATATGCTACTTTGAGTTGTAATCTGGTCTGTCTTACCTTCCCTCTCTCAATCTTGGAATTTCAAATCCACAGAATGGAAATAATAACATGTTTGTCTCAAAGGTGGTTTTGAAGAGTAAATATGGTAATGCACACGATGTGCTTAGCACAATCACTGATACCAGCACACCCCCAAGAAATGAGGGCTTCGGTGCCTTATTTTAATCATGTCTCTTTATCTCTCACTAAATATGATATGTTTTAAATAGTACTAACAAGTTTTTTTTTAAAAGGGCTTGCTTTGGAATCAGTTGTTCTCATGCTAATAGAAGGCAATCCCTACCAAAAGTGGGATGCTTTTTTAAATTAACAAATTGGTTGAATAAATATTAGTTCTTGACTATTGATATGGTTTGGATCTGTGTCCCTGCCCCAATCTACTATTAATTCTAATCACCAGTGTTGGGGACTGGTGGGAGGTGATTGAACTATGGGACAAATTTCCCCCTTGGTATTATGCATGAGATTTCATTGTTTAAAAACGTGTGGCACCACACCGACCCCCACTTCCTGCTGCTCTGGCCGTGTAAGACGTGCCTGCTTTCCCTTCACCTTCAATAAACCACCTCATGTCCACTTCCTACACACCACTTCCGAGTTAGTCTTTCTAGAGTATAGCTTGGACAATGATTCCTCTCCTTATAAACTTTCAGGAGCTCTATTTCCCACCAAATATGGTTGAAATTTATCAGCTGAGCACTCATCCCTTGACACATTATCCTTATGTTGTTGCCCATTACTTCCCATCAAGAGTTCAACATCCTCACACACACTTGAAGGACCTACTTTTCCCTATAGATTCACCATGATATGTCCCTGCTTGCCTTTTTCTACATTGCTCTAGATACCACTAAAGCCTGTTATCATCTCTCTCCATAGCCAAAATGTATCTTTCAAGGTCTACCACAGCTCTAGGAAATCTTCACAGGAACTGGAAATAATCTTTCTTGCCTGATGTACCACTCTCTTAGTTCTCTTGAAGGGCCTCTTACCTCCTGCCTTAGAGTACAATCAGCTTAATTATGGAATTTTTTTTTAACTGGACTATAAATTATTTAACTTAGAAATCCATGCCTTTTTAAACATTCTATCATACTCAAAACTAAATACTACTTCAAACACTGTAGGTGCTCAATACATTTTTGTGATCTATCAATTTATATTGGCATATCATAAATTAGAAGCCCAGGGATCTCTCAAAATTTCTTTCATATCATGAATATTGTAAGATATACTGAGTTATATTTTTAACGCACAATTTCAGCATTCAATACAGATGCAGATAAGCATTGAAGAGCATAAATGCCAAATCAAAATTTAGTTTAGCTCTTGACTTACATATACTGATACATTTTTAAAATATACCTGGAAGGGTATTCCCAAACTTTAACACATCCAGACCTCATCTAGGTACTTCAAAAAGATATAGTAAAAACATGATTTTGATTAAAAAATTCAAATGTTTGGTAATCAAGGTCTACACTCATAAGTACCTACTATGTATCTATAATACTGTTTGGCTCACAATAAGTTTCAGTAATAATTTATTAAGTAAATTTATTAAAGTTCTTTAAAAATACCTAAATTATATTATTAGAAACTTCTCTAATGATTCATTCAAAGGTGACCTTCAATTATAAATTTTAGTTTCCCCATTTGCCTTTTCTAGTTTATTTTTAAAACAAATTCTATAATAAATAATATTTTAAATCTGCTTATTTCAACACTTGAGCAAAATCCAAACTGTTCTGTAGGGAGCAATCACTCAACCTAAGAACTAGTATTATAATTTGTTCTCAAAATCAACATTAAAAATAAATTAATAACAGAATTTCAAGCCCATGAATTTCCCCACCGCATAAGGTCTCGCACTTGCACTGA
The DNA here is from genome assembly GCA_963574635.1 of Cheracebus regulus. NCBI lineage: Eukaryota > Metazoa > Chordata > Mammalia > Primates > Pitheciidae > Cheracebus > Cheracebus regulus. The sequence goes on from CAUYQU010032084.1 coordinate 37,886, forward strand.
AGTTTAATGGAATCTAGAAAAAGATCTAAGAAAGTATAATGGAACAGTATAAAAGTCTTTCATATGAAAGTAATTACTTTTCTTCAAAAGAAGTGTAAAGTAAGCATGTTGAAAGCAAATTTCTTCTGGTCGAATGAGCTCCTATTTAAAAGTAATTAAGTATATCTATATGGTACATTTGTGGTTACAAATAATTGTCTCATTGTAAAAACTCAAATGCTGAAAATCTGGCCCAAGTTTGAATGAGTCAAGTTTGATTTTCAACTAGACATGATCACATTATGGTTTCCTAAGTATATGGTCAGAGAAGAAACTCCATTAGAATTAATCCACTACCAACCACAGAATATCACCACCTAGCAGCATTATTCTTCAAGACCATTCTCTCTTTGATTCTGGCTTAGGAAGAAAATATAACATAAATCCAGTCTCCTCAAGAAAATCTGACATATGAGGGATTTGTGCTTATTGTACATAAAACTTTTTTTTTTTTTTTTGGAGAGAGAGGGTATCACTCTGACACCCAGGATGAAGTGCAGTGGCATGATCATAGTTCACTGCCACCTGAATCTCTCAGGTTCAAATGATCCTCCCATCTCAGCTTCCCCAGTAGCTGGGATTCTAGGCATGCACAAGCACACCTGGCTAATTTTTCAAAAAAATATTTTGGTAGAATGATGTCTTACCATGTTGTCCAGGCTCTTCTCCAACTCCTGAACTCAGGATTCTCCTGCCTCAGCCTCCCAAAACGCTGGGATTATGGGCATGAGCCAGTGTGCAGGCATACAACAGAGAGTATTGACGATGCCTATCACCTAGGCATTGGCTCAATCCCTTCCTATCCCTGGATAGCTCTCGACCTTCCTACCTACTTCTCACTTCAGTTATTGCTTGCTTAATGCTCTACGCTATTATGCTTCAACTCCATGTATGTTTTCTTCTCTTTGTTTCATGACAGTTCACTGAAGGAGCACTTTCATTTTTCCCTTTCTTTATTTTCCGTAAGATACTATCTATAAAAGGTGTTTTCTCTGAATGTGGCAGATTTTACTGAATGTCGTAGAGAAGCAGTCTATATTGTAACCATCCAAATAAAATTAAGTAGTAAACAGCTTTGTTAGTAAACAGCTTTGTTAGTAAATGAAGAAAAGCTTTGTGACATGTTGCATTTTTGAACCATCCTCTTTCTCCTTTCCTTCCTCTATGCCCCTTTTTTTCAGCCCCTCATATTCCTATTCACTTATTAGTATGGTAGATAACCCACCTTTTTGTTTCTTAGCTCTATTCATTACATTCCCTTAAAATTTGATTTAAAACCCCAAGCTACACTCTCATTTGAAAACATTTATCAACGTATTACCATAAACTAAGAAGAACCAAACCAAGATAAACCAAAATACTATCTCTCCCCAAGCAGAAGCTTGGTGCCAACTGTCAAGATTGTTTTAAATCTATAGTCTCTGAACACTCCTCAGCCACACTCCTGAACATGTGTTATCTGGAGATGGTATCCTGGAATCTTTAGATTGAGCTATAACAAAGCATGACCTTTGGGTGTCAGCTAGTGATGGTTTACTCTTGTCTGCTTCTTCCCTCCAAAGGAGGAGAAATTTCTTGCTTTCACTGATTTCTCTTCTTGGTAACTTGTGTTCCGCATATTGTTACTTTTAGGTAGATATCTATTTTCTCTCTATTAATGACTGTATCACCTTACTCTTACATTTGGAACAAATCCCCATTTTGACTCATTTCCAGAATAGAAGAATATCATTGGGATGAGACAAACAACTTACTTTAAGAAAACAAAAAGCTAACTGCTTCTTTTACTGCATTCTCTATCAGGAATAGAAAAATTATGATTTAAAAAAAAATCAGCAAGAGCTTGTTCTTATTGCATTTCATGCTATTTCTGAATTTGTGAGCTCTCAGCAGCCTTCCATGGTGTCAAACCATTATATACCTTTAAAAAAAAAAAACTGCCTCCATTAAACTTTAAGCTGTCAAGGATTACAACGAAAAGATGCAATTTTTTTCACTGCAGGAAAGGTCTGATTTAGTAACAAACTATAAGCTAAGAGAGCAGCAGAATCCACATATAATGTTCCATTGAAAGGAAAAAAAAACATGCTGCTTTTTTGTGTGCTTCAACCTTGTTTTTTTTTCTTTTTATATTAAAAAAGTATGGTCCATTTAGCTTTCGAATACAATAGAGACTAGGAATTGTGTTCCTCTTACATTTGTGGCTACAAATCTTGGTGTTCAAGCACATACAGATATGCAATTGGTTTATATGCCTTCTATATTGGAAGGGACACCATTAAGAAAAAAAAAATGGTTAGTCCACATTGCTGTCTAGCTTACATGTTTAATATTGATTTCATTAGTCATTTAATTCCAAATGCCCTTATTATCTACTTATTTGAAAAGGCTATTTACTTTCACCGCAATGCATACATTAAAACAAGTGACTGAATGGAAAGCTAGGTTTGTGGCCTGGTGCTTTCTTGGTTTAGAAATGATAGCCTCCTCCCCCACTTTAGCTCCAGCATCACAATGTCAAACATTCCACACATTCCCTAAGGAATCTGCAAGGCTAATTAGGGTGAGCTTCACCATAAAGAATACAGTTGTTAAAACAGCTTCTGTACACACTAGAGTAATGAGCATTCTTTACACACACTGTGATTTGTTACTGCAATTTGCAGTCATATATCTCTTAGGAAATAACTCATATGTTGTTATTTATTGCATGTGTGATTATTAATGATATATTAACAACTGTTGAAAGCAACTTATTTCACCTCAATAACTCATGTACTTAGCTCAGTGTTTAAAGAGCCAAGGAAGCATCAATTTTTTTTCCAGAAAGCTTGCTTTTTCTTTTCTTTGTGTTTTTCTCCAAGATAGTAAAGAAAATGACCAAAGTCTTATGAATAAAAAAAATGTTCCGAATGATTTTATTATCTGTTACAGGAGAGCATTTTTTTTAGAACTGGGTCATTAAAAATTTTTTGAATCTCTCATAAATGCAGACAATCCTTATTATAAACTGTCTAATAATAAAAGTCAAATACTGTGAAATACTGAGTGATAATTATGATTAATGACTTGAGTAGAAACAGCCTCATGTACAAAGCTAATTTTTAAATTAATGTTACCAGAAGAAATATGTTGCTGCTAGTCAAACTCAATCCAAATATAGAATTACCTAAATACTTGAAAATGCTGTGTTGGTAATTTGTCCTGCATTAAATATACAAGGTAGGTTAAGCTTTTGACTTAAATATTATGTGTGAGACATCGCACCATTCGGCATTGATGAAAACCAAGCTCCTTACTGCTTCACCTTCAGCACTGACAGATTTCTACCAATTAACTACTACCCAAATGTCTTCTGATAATTGGGATATAGAAACAAGCGAGCTTTTGTTTCAGAAATTAGAAATACAGCATTAAATCTACACTTTGTGGATCTTTGAGCCACTGTGGGAAATTTTTAGGATCTAAACACCTGTTTTGGCTTACCTGAAATCATGGGTGCCTGAGTGCTTGCATCCCTGCAGGAATCTTTTCCAGAGATATAAAATGCTTTACAAGTGTGGCATATTTCCAGAGAGACAAAAGATTCTGCCTTTTGAAATATTCAGATCTGAAGAAAGCACTGTACTACACTGAGGGTTCATTACCAAACATTCAGATAATGTTATAGATCTACACAATATTAGAGGCAAATAAATGATGAATTTGGCTTTGATGATCAGAAAGAATGACTGTTGACACAAAGTGATACCATCTGATGAGACAGCACCTTAGGTTGCTAATTAAGTATATAAAATCATTTCTGACAAGTATTCATTTCATGAGACCTTTTGAGCTTGCGTGAAATAGTTTTGCAATGAATATCGTCAGAGTAGTTAAGAAAGCTGATGTTAAATGTTATCATCTTTGAAATACTATTCATTGCACAGTTTTGTTGTGGTGGTGGCTCTTTTTTTTTTTTTTTTTTAAAGCAGATTGTATTAAAAAGTGAACTGAAGGCATTCGATTCTCAAAGGCAGAGTACAATGCCATTTGTCAAATACTAGAGGTCTGAGGCATAAAATGGTAAAACAATAAACAGGCAAAGAAACAAACAAGCAAGCAATGTGAGTAGGTCTCTGGAACAGTCTTTCCAGAAGGGACAGGACTTCAAGGAAAGCAACACATCTGCATATCTAAGGAGAATGATAACAACATCAGATGAAACAAGTGAATATCAGGATTGAAAAGGCTGCAGAAGTTTGCAAGCAGATGTCAAAAAGCATACAAGAAAATGTCAAGAAAAGTATAACAAGCAGCTAAAACTGGTTGCAGAGATTAGGGTGCTAAATATATGCATGATGAGCACACTACTCTATGGCTTGCAGACCCAAGAGCTGCTTCACAAGCAAGAAGGGGAAAAAAGAGCTTCATAAATAATTTATGCAGATAAAACTGGGGTCAAATGTAAACAGAGGCAGAAAGCAAATAAAGCTTTTCCTAGAACTTGCTTTCAGAGTTCCTGTGTCTGGCTACTTTACCAGATAATGAGAAAATGACTTTTTCTTAAATCAAAATTATAAAACATGCTAAGTCTAGAAGGACAGTTAAAGGGAGGTCCAGAGGCAATTATGATTGCCTCTTTCAGAAGCCTACTTTAATAAATATTACAAGTAGGAATCAAAATTGTAGATTTCAGAATTGCAGATGTTTTCATTGCAAAAACCTTATATTGTAATTAAGTTTCCTGAATGCAACCAAAGGGATCCTTGCTTAAAGTAATTTTGACTTAATTATAATTCAAACAAAAATCACAAGTTTATTTTCATCACAGATGACAAGTTAGTTGATTTACGAGGCAAGGTCAACAAAGTTTATAGGCAAGCTACCATAGGGACATTTACTGATAGCTTAATTTTTACCTTAAATTCTTATCCTCATTGGGAATCAAATGACAGGACAAAATCCTTCTCTCAAAACTCCATTTAAAGGAGTTAATTATTCCACAATGCTAAGCATTACTTTATCAAGCTGTATGCCTAAATTTGGTGAGATTAGTGAAATACTATTAAAACAAACCTACAAAATGATGGCCCCATCACCTCTTGCACCTTGGTTTTTCTTTCAAAGACAAATCATATCTAAAGTTGCCAGAAGGCTCTTGGCAAAACAGTCTTCAAGACTTTGCTCCTAAGCTTCTATTGTGCAAATTTCTCCTAAAGACATTGTTCTTGGTCACCTCGACTAGAACAAAATAAATTCTTAATAAATAATTTTTGACTTGACTTTGCTGTGTATTCAAATCCTGTTGGTCTTCCCTTTCCTATTGTTGTACTTATTGCTATACTTCTCAGCTCCACAGCTAGTTAGTATATGTGATCTTCAATAGGCGTTTCTTTCTCAATTGTCTTTATCAGTTTTTTAAAAAAAGCATATGTTACTGTCTTATTACAGAAGCATCACTTGTGTAGTCAGTAGGACAGTGGTAGTCATCTGGTCATCTCTTTTCCTTTGAATGTGTCTTTTCTAACAACATTGCCTTTTGTATTTTCCTCATGCAGACCAAAACCACAAGATGTATTTAATTTTTATAAGGCTAGAAACAGATCTTCCTTTGTTTAGTAACTATCGACTCTTGTCACTTAAAGGATTCAAATGAATTGGAAAAATAAGATTTTATTATTGAAAATATGATAGATAAAAAATAGCTAGACACATAGATAAATACACGCACACATCCATTCATACAAGGAATTTTATCCATTGAAAAACTGAGCTTATCTAGCCGTTTTGCTATATTGCAGCTTATCAGTTGTAAGAGGAAACTAACCCAAAGTGAAATTATCTTCCTTTCAACCAGAGTCAGAACAGCCTCAGGAATCCCTTCTTTTCTAATACCCAACTCACCAAGGATATACGTGGGAAAAGTTGGGAAAGAAGTATGTTCCAGAAGCAGAGAGAGGAAATAGAGTTAAGAGAAACAAATTCAACAGAGCCACGCTTCCTCACAGAGATCATCCTCTGAAGTCTGCTTGCTGCAAGGCAGTATCTCAAAAGCCCGCTGCTTTGGGTGTCTAAAAACTTCATGAATGCCAGTACTCAGGGCCATATAATCAACATTGCCTTTTCCACGTTTTTACATTTAATTCATTTAAGAAAAGTGATACACATACACAGTATAAAAAGCAACTTGGACCCACACATTAACAATAAAAATAAAAGCTTCATCTCATTCCCACCCCTGACCTAGAGTTTAACCTGGCTTAACAGCACCTGCTTCCTCTGACTGTAGGAGAGAAGAAAGGAAGAAGAAAAGTCTACACATTAAGCTTTGCTTCAAGATACATTTCTTCCTCCAGCAGAATGTCTTATGGTTGCAAACACCATTGATCATTATCAATTGAAATCTCATCTTTAGTAGCTATTGTTTTGCCTTTTGTTTATATCACACTGTACATTGTATTTCCTGTAGAGCAGCTCCTACTTCACAGCTTTAATAAACAATAACAATTATTAAATCTGTATTTCCAGCTGTGAATGTATTTCTCATCTCCACATCTGTCTCTCTAACTTGGATATTTCACCAGCATTGTAATCTAACAAACCAATTCACAACTGACTTTCAATAAGTAGACTTCTGAGGATGATCTGTATCAGGAAGTGTGGCTGTATTGAATGTTTCTCTTAACTGTCTCTTTCTCTGCTTCCAACCCTTCCCAAGTACATCCTTTGTGAGGTGAGTATTAGGAAAGATGGGATTCCTGAGGCTGTTCTCACTCTGGTTGAAGCATTAAAGCAATTTCACTATGGGTCAGTTTCCTCTTACATCCTACAAGCTGCAGTATAGCAAAATGGCTAGATAAGCTCAGTTTTTCACCTGAAAAAATTCTTGTCCATAGGTATGTATCTAATCTATCTTATTGTCTCCTAAACAGAATATTTTAAGAATTAAGTATGTTTTATAGTATATTAGAAGGTGATAATTTATATAGGGAAAAGTAAAACAGAGAAAGGGAAAAAGTAACATCGGGGGACAAGGGTAACAATTGCTATCAAATAACGTCTGCAACAAAGGTGATAATTTATATAGAGAAAAGTAAAACAGAGAAAGGGAAAAAGTAACATCCGGGGACAAGGGTAACAATTGCTATCAAATAACGTCTGCAGCAACTGCCTGTTTTTGTTCCTTCAGCTTAAATTTCTTACTTATTCCAACTGAACTTCTGCAATATTCTTCATGACCCTTACAGCACCTTTCTCATGAAATTGGCTCTCTAAAAACATCATTTTTATTGTATCATTCATTTTAAAATTTTTCCACACCGCCAGTCATGCATGGAAAAAGTCTGACTTGTTCTACGTATTTAAAAAAATTTCTTTAAACATGTTCGCTATCCCATCCACAACATCATTTCTGGAATGTAATTCACTCAGCACTTACTGCGTATTAGGTGCTAAGTTATCTAGTGGAGAAATAAAATCATTAGGCTTCAGTCTCTATTCTTAAGGAGCCCAGTGTCTGGCAGAGAAAAGACAAATAGCAAACAGTAAATACCCCTAACCTATCATCTTTGACCTTTAATTTTAAACTTCATGGTGTTTTCCGGCTCCTAAAACCTATTCTGTGCTCAAGCCTACTCAAATCTTTTTGCTGTCCTTCAGAATCCATTTACAGACATGTCCCTCTCCCTTTCTGCAAGTACGCTTTAACCATTTGGTTATTTTCAGGACTCCTATAGAATTGATCATTGGTACAATTGATTTTGACACTCATGTCAATATTAAAATTTACCTACTAAAAATCTACTTTCTTCCTTCTGTACTAAGAGATGCTAATTTTATTCCAAGAGGAAATGTGCCCAGCTAAATAATTGTATTTTCCAACTTTCCTTGCAGACAGTGGCAACCAATGAGAAGTTAACAAGGACTAAGTAGAGCTTTTAGAGAGTTCCTTAAAGTGACCTGACTCAGATAAGCATTGCTTTGTTTTGTCCTCTCCGCAGTTCCTCTTTCTTCTAGTCTGTAATACAGACATGAAGGCTGGAAATCCAATAGCCATGCTGGATCACAAGATGAACTTGAGTGTGAAAACCATGTACTAATCATGGAGGAGAAAGTCTAAAGATACTGGATCTGATCATTGTGGGCTGCCACACCAATGCATGACAAATACCCATAGACTTCTTTCACATGAAAGATAAATAAAACATACATTAGTCTAATCCACTGAGATTTTGCTGGGGTGGGAAAGAGGAAATTTCATTTCCCTTATCCAAATGCAATTCTTAACAGACTTAGCACTATTTAGCCATGAATTCAGTCATTAACAAAACATTCATCCACTAGACTTTGCTATGTATTGGATTTTATCCCATATTAATGACACAAAGACAAATGAGAAATAGTCTTTGTTTTCTAGGTGCTCCCAAATGCAGTGGGAAAGACAACAAGGAAAAAAAAAAACAGTTAATATAATGCAATGGACTCAGCACTGTGGTAGAGGCCACTCTCAGGTGCTCTGTGAGAGCATATTGGAAGAACCTCAAAGAGGATTCCCTGGAAAAAGTAGCACATGAGCCAAAATCTGAAGACATCAGAGTTATCCTGTGAAAGGGACAAAAGGCAGTTTGGAGATATGGGGCTGCATGGGGGGCAGAGGACATGTTACAAAACACTTTCTGATGCCATGCTCAAAAATTTAGGGCTTTATCTCAAGATGATTAGAATAAATTAAAGTATTTTCGAAAGGAGGATCAAAATCAAACATATTTAACACACATGCATCTAGAAATTATTTGGAGAAAATTTTGAAAAGAGGAAGATTACTTATAAGACTTAGAAACAACAGACTATAAAATAAGAAGTCCTGATGAAGAAAAAATGCTTGATCGAAAAGCAATTTGGGAGTTATAACTGACAGTGTTTCCTGGGGATTCATTGTAGGGGATGACAAGGTAGGAGAGAGTCGGGTATGATTCAAGGTTCCTTTTGCTGAGAGAATGGAGGTGTCACCAACTAAGAGAGGAGAAAAAAGAAGAGAAACACGTTTATTGAAGGCTCTGAAAAATGAGACATTGAATTTTGAACCTAATGCTCTTGAAATGGCATAAGATAGCCAAGTGGATATTTTGTAAGTGGTTATATATAAACAGCAAGTTCTAGGCTGAATTTCAAACATCAACATCTATGTGATAGTGAAACCGTGGATACAGGTGAAATCACCCAGATGATCAAGAGTTACAGGAATAGACTTCTGGGGGACCACCACCTTTTAACAGACCAGCAAAGGACAAAAAGGTCATGAAGGAGACTGAGTGTGTCCAGAGAGATAAAGGAAATCAAGAGAGAAGGGCGAATTGAATGCTAAGAAAAGAAAAGTTTCAAAATGTGGAGAGGGGTCAAGGTTAAATGTTGCAGATCAGTTAAATGTTGCGATGCTAAAAGTTTTAAAGAGAACTTTAAAAAGCACATTATTTTTGGCTGCAAATTCAGGGAGAGCTGTTTCAATGGCATGTAGGGAAGGACCTAAGTTGAAGTAGTTTGAATAACTAATGGGAAATAAATGTATGATAATTCAATTACTCCCTTGTGCATCATATCTTGCATGCTCAATTAAATGACAAGTTTCTCAAAGGAAGTTTTTACATGTCTTTGTCATCTTATTTATGTTCCATTTTATTTACGGACATATATATTTGTTTGTGTGTAAAGGTATATATTGTGTGCATAGATATGTATACACTGTATGCATATATTATTTATGTGCATATGTATGTATTAACAAATGCATATATTGTGTTTATGATGTATAAATGACAATGGTTGCAAAACCACCAATGACTGAGATTGATCTGACGAATATACAAATGAAGTCCCCTGGGCCTCCAAGCCTACTTTGGCAGCAGTGACATTTTTAATCATTGTTCTTCCTTTTCCCCTGCTATATCTTCCAAGAAATATCCAGCCTGTTTTTCCCATAGTCTTTTGTGTACACCAAGTGTGTAGCCTGCTGTTTCTCTTTGCTCCTAAACATTTATTTTTCTCTTTTGTGTCTACATTTTCTTTCCTCCTCAGCTCAGATTAAGAGGAGCCTGCCTTCAACAGCTGGCATTTATAGAGCTATAAGTTTCCATAACTTCTATAGGAGCTCTGTATGCATGTGCATGCCAAATCAAGCCCTGAAGCTATTCTGCAAATAATTTCTACAGTAAATTTCACTTGTAATGACCTGAAGTTGAGCTTGTATCCTTTAGGAAAAGCTATATCTTCTCACAGAGCTCACAAGCTCTCTCCTTTCAATGTTAAACCCAAATTTTACTAGTATAATTAGTATACATATGGAATTTATGGCACAAAAAATATAACTGATTAAAACAAACCGAATCATTTTAAGCAGCACTAAAGCACAAACATACTTTTGTTTAGAAAACCTCTTATTTTTCTGATGGTGTCTTTGGGCTTAGGATTCCCTGTATCTCCAATATGATGTGTTTGGAGCTTCTATTATCTGTTTTGGCATCTCACACATGAAACACCTGCGTGAGATAGGTTCCTTGACTCCACAAACAGCTTGCAGGATGAGAATTTATTTTTGAATGAGTCTTATTCATGCTGTTTAACTGAGAGGAAAAGTGCCACTAATAGTTTCTTTCAGTTTAGTAACTGGAATACTTTATAGTTTCATCTAACTTTTATTTCCCCCCATCTGCCTAAGTGACTTCATTCTTTTCAAGTTGAAAATTTCAAGGCTATTTACTAATACTATGTTAAAATGTCTTGGTATATTTTTCCCCCACCACCTTTTTCTCCCCTGCCAACAGTCTACTTTTGTTCTTCTCACAGGCCTTTTATAAACCTTTCCTTTCCCCCTGATATTCTCCAGTATAAAACAGCTCCAAAAAACTAAAAGGAGGAATTAGAGTTGAAAGAATGAGGGGTAAAGGGAGGAATGGAAAAGCAACTATTTTGCAAGGAGATAAAATTTAAATTGCTTGTCACTGTTGTATCATAAACCATTGAATCAATAACACTCCTCAAAATCTGAACTTTCAAAATCCCTCCCCACTGGTCTCCTATAGTACTACCAATCACCTTTGCTCCTTTCTGTATTGTGCATTCTTCATGCTATAAATCAGAGGCTCCATAGTGTCTTTTGTTCTTAGAAAAGCAGGACACTAAAAATATTAAATCGAGTTATTTGCGTTTCCTTATATGATTCCAAGGAATAAGGTAGTAATGTATGCTTTCTTCATCTTCATAGAGCGGCTCTAATTTCTCTTTCCATAGTGAAGGGAGGTTTTCATTTGAAGTACATGGTGTGCTGGTTGAACCTCATGTCTTGAAAAGTTCCTTCCTTGGCTTTGACTCTCCTATAAAGGAGATATATGTGGGGGTAGTGGGAGTGGGAGAAGCTTGAATTGTTAAACATGCCAATTTCCATTGTGTAAATACTTTCACCATGATAAACTTCAATAAAACAAGAGTTTATGAACTGGCTCTCACATTTTTTTGAAAACTTAACTATTGGCCTTTGTAAATAGTTAGCTGTTCCTGCATACAACTGCAAATCAAACTAAAAAAATAAAAAAAGAAGAAAGAAAGAAAGAAGAAAGAAGAAAGAAGAGAGAAAGAAAGAAAGGAAAGAAAGAAAATGAGAGAAAATACACCCTTTTCACTTTCTGCCCTACTAATTATTTAATTACCTGCATTACTGAAAGATCTGTCCTTAAAGCTTTGCCTGGGTCTGTTCTAGGCAAATTAGCAAAGTTGCTGTGATTTATCTACAGGGTCTTTTGCTCCCAGTGCCTCTCTAGTGTCCTGTGATTTAGCAATCCTGCAAAATGCTCTCACTTCCATTAAAATCACTTGCCCTGCTTTGCATTCTGTCACTAATCTGATAACTTAAGTGATTCAATGAACTCACAAATGAGTTAATGGGCACTAAGTGTTAATGGAGATAACAGCTTGATTCTGTATTCTTTCTTGTATTATCTTCCTTATAAAGAGTGATGGTCTGATAAGAATGTCCTAACTCTGAACAGTGATTCTGTAGCACTATCTGACACTAAGAAAACAACAGAGCTTTTAGGTGTGTCAAATGTTAAAGGGACATTCAACTCAATTTTCTCCAAAATAAGCTGAGAAAACTCCACAGGGTGGAGGAGGTTATCTCACTCAGTTTGTCTTACTCAGCATTTCTTTCTGACTTCTCAAAGGCATTTCATTCATGATTCCTCTAAAATTTTGTCCAGGACCAAGCCTCCTGTCCCTTTAGTCCTGAGAGTTTCCATGCCTCTCCATGTCTGTGCTTCTTCACTGTACATTTACTCCTGACCTTTCTTTTATCTGAAAGTTCTTTCTTATTCATTTGAGATTTTGCTAAAATGTTAGCTCTTTCTAAATAAGTTTTCCTAGTGCTTATCCCACTCTATCTCACCTTCACTCTGATTTCATTTGTCTATATATACCAAGTAGATGACCTGGAGCAAGATAGTTTAGCATCCTGTGGCTTAGTTTCATCATCTGTAAAATGGGAATGACTATAATATGTACCCCAGAGAGTTATTGTGAAAATTATGTGCATAAATATGTGAAATGCATGTACAAAAGTAACTTGCACAAAGTAAATTTGCAATGAATATTAGCTTTTAGGGTAGCAATATGATATTTTACTCCTCATCAAACTTTTTGCTTTTTAAAATCAGAGACCATTTCTTAACCATCTTTATATTCTGAGCCTCTCTCTTCATAACTAGCATTTTGTAGAAGCTCAATACATATTTCCTGACTAACATATAATACCTGGTAATTTTTCCCTAGTCATATTTACGCATATGTTTGGTTTTCCAAACTAAATTGTAACTATTTCTAGGAAAGAAATCTGCCCTTTAAAATTTTAAATTTCTCAAAGAACTCAATGTAGTACAAGAGAGTTACTCAGAAATAACACTAATGAATGAATCAGGAATGAAATAGGCTGAGTGCAGTGGCTCACGCCTGTAATTCCAGCATTTTGGGAGGCCAAGGTGGGCAGATCACCTGAGGTTGGGAGTTCGAGACCAGCCTGGCCAACATGAAGAAACCTCATCTTTACTAAAAATACAAAATTAGCCAGACATGGTGGTGCATGCCTGTAATCCCAGCTAATCAAGAGGCTGAGGCAGGAGAATCTCTTGAACCCGGGAGGCGGAGGTTGCAGTGAGCCAAGATCGTGCCACTACCCTCCAGCCTGGCACCTGACGACAGAGCGAGACTCTGTCTCGAAAGAAAGAAAGAAAGAAAGAAAGAAAGAAAGAAAGAAAGAAAGAAAGAAAGAAAGAAAGAAAGAAAGAGGAAAAATAAATAGTATTAACCCTAGATGACCTACATTGATTGTGTCCTCACATAATTTTTGTTTTTCTTTTTCTGCAGTATCAGAAAAAATATCAAATATCACAACTACCACGCCAGGGCAGGAAATACAGTTGATTTGTGTACTTTAATGATTTGTGTACTTTAAAGTATTGAATAGGTTTTTAGCATTCAGTGAATAGTAATAACAACAAAAATAAAGGTAATAACTGACATAAACTGATTAAACAAAAATTACACAGTGAGACTGGCCTTTCTATTTCAGCTGAAGAAATGAAGCATGACTACTACTTACAAACAAAAATTAACTTTCATGGTTTTCAGTAGCTGCAAACAAATGAAAATGAGTCAGATAAAGTAGAAGAACTAAAACTAAAAGTTCTCCATATTGAGCTAATGTTTTAAATAAACAGTGTGAGCCACGAAGGCCATCTAGCTGGCTATATTAAAGTAATCCTCAACAGTGTTAAAGCTGAATTAGAGCCTTGATCTTAGGGAAGATATAATAATCTTTATATTGAATTTCAAAGGATTTCAAGTTCCTATCAATTCATGCTATATTCTTGTAGATAACTGGTACTGTTGAAACAAAAAGAAAAAGAAAAAGATGACTAAAGCCAAGGAAGGCAAAGAAAAGGTAAAGAGTGAAGACCAACAAGTAGAAGAGCTTGCTAAATTGAACTCAACATTTTCTTCTGCAATGAAAAACAGAGGAAGGCCTTGGCACCAATGTCGCAATAATTACTTCTTCTATTCATCTATTTATTCAATTTAGAAGCATTCACTGAACTATTTATATGTTGAATACTGGGCTAAATAAATGCTCACAAGTCATAAACACCTCGAGGCACATACATTTAGGCATTATTTTATGCTCTTGAGTAGATTAAGGTTAAAATATACTTTGGTTCTACGTCAAAGTAAGCTTTCCTATGGGGCAGAGTGTTACAACTAACAATAAAGTGCATGAACCCATACTGTATGCCAGATCCTGTTCTCAAGCCTTCCCAAAACTCCATGAAGTAGGTACTAATATTATATTCTTCATATCCATGAAAAAATTGAGGCTCAGAGAGATTAAGCAAATCACACAGTGTCATCCAGCTAGCAAGTGGCAAAGTAAGGTTCTGAATCCAAGCAGTTTGCTTTCAGGGAAATAATAATCTTCACTTCAGTGCACTGTCTCACAGTAAGAGTCTTAGGTGACTGTGACTGGGTGCTTATAATGTACTGAGTGCTCTAAACACATTACGTTATTGATATTCAACAAAAAATAAAGTCTGTAAGGTGGATACAGATGAGAAGCTCAGAGAGGAAAATTCTCTTGTTCAATAGCATGTAGCTTAGTAAGTGATGAAGTTAAGATTTAACCCAGGAAGTCTACCTGGTTCTAAAGGCTGTGCCTGTAACCACCATACCATGCTTCTTCTATCTGAGATTATTTCCTTTGCATGAACAAGCTCATTACCACACAGACACGTATTGAGCATTACCCAGAACCATGCAGATATTTGGTTCAACAAAAAAACAGAAAAATCTTGGATCCCTCTGTAGAGTTCTTCGAATGGGTCTGAAGTCACAGCAGAACTTACAAGAAAAATGTTCAAATTAAAGCACCCTAGTTCACAAAGTCCCTTTCCCCTTTATACATAATTCATGACTAAATAGCTGTACCGAAGAGGGCTGCCCCCATTCAGTTGAGAATAATAATCAAAAGACCAGCATGGGCTTGGGTTATCAGATTATACAAACAACAAAGGAGAGTAGAGTTTTGAAGTCCCGCCTCCATCATCTAAAGAAAACTGTCTTTTTTGTATTTGTTAAAGAATTCGGGGAAGAGATATACAACATCTAGGAAAAAAGCAAACAAACAAACAAAAAGTCAGAAAAAAATTAAAAGCAAGTTAATAATGCTAAAAATAGAAATGGAAGTTGAAGATAAAACCATTTTGTAGTAAAAGGCATATTAAAAGAAATACTATGGGAACAACATAGAAAACACAACTAGGGCTATGAAAGTCTAACTCAAAGAAACAGAGAATAAGTGGGGAAAAAAATAAATGTTTAAATGTAAAATAAGATATACAGAAATTAAATTCTATAGATACATGTATGAGTGTGTACATGTGCATATTAATATCTATCTCATACTTCTGAGGAAAAGAACATAGTCTGTGAATAAGGTATTTGAAACACCGATTTAATAAAGACCTGAATTTGTATATTAGAATTATATATTCTGTCTTAGAAAAAAAATGATGTGGATCAACCAACATCATATATATCCTGGAGCAGTTACTAGACTTGGAGTATAAAAAAAGAATCCTATGACTGCCTCCCAGGCATAACTCCCTCACACTTCCACCCCACTTTCCCCATGCATGGATCTTTGGAGGAGAGTTGCAGGTGCCTGCAATGAAGTCCTGAGGCATGTACTGGAACAGCGAGTGTGGACAAGATGTAGCTAGGTCACTGACACTATGTGCTACAGTTGACTTTTTATAATTTGAAATTTGTTGTTATATCTTGTCCTGAATAAATATTTGGCTTCATGAATAAAAGAAACCTAATCACATATAAATAACCCATAGAGAAAAAAAATAGACAATGGATTGCTGAGGGAAAGCAGAGGTGACCAAAATCTTTTATTACGTTGTTAATTATCTTACAGTAATTAAGGTCACAGACAGATATTTCATAGAGCCCAGGCTATGCAATTCCCATGAATGCTTTTGAGAACAATATCCAACCACTTTAATCACAATATACAACTTTATAGAGCTGAATCAAAATAAAGATCAGGAATAGAGCACTTGAAATAGAATGTAATGATGGTGAGCAGTGATTCAATTTACATAAACGAACAAATTATGAAGAAATGTGGGTACTATTGTTATCACTTGTCAATTGTGTATTGATATGAACGAAAAGACTGGGAGAGAGAGTAAAAGAAAGGGAAACACGTGAAGTGAATGTACAAAATCGTTTTCCAGATGAGACCTCAATATGATACTGTCTACTTCTGTCAACTCAATTTTAAAGATAAAAGTTATAAATAGCCATAAAATCAATCAAGATACTAATATAATATATTGGAAGGTGAGACTAACAAAAATTGTTACTAAGTACACTTAGCAACTAATTGAGCTAATTGCTTATCTTTTGACATGGAGATTCGATAAGTTTTTCTAAAGTTAATAAATTAAGAAACAGTTTTAATATATTAAAACTTACAAGAATAACTTTAAAATCAACAAGCATTCCAGTAATCTCAAGAAAAAAAAATACACACAAAAAGAAAGCACAATAAAATATAAACTATTCAACAAAATATTAAAAACAAGAACACAAGAAATATAAATAAGATTGTAGTTCTAAAATCACATTTCTTATATTAGTGAAAGTAAATACAATAAAATATTAAGAGTAAAAAAAAATCTGATTAGCAACAAATCCCAATTCTATAGTGAATCTAAGTAAACTTTAAAAATAACATGGCTTTAAAATAACAAAAGAAATGAATAGACAAAGAAATATTGTCTATTTACTAACAAAAAATAAAATAAAATTTATAATATTGATATTAGAGTTGAAATTGTGGGAAAAAAGAATATAAAAGTAGTAAAAGTTGACACTTTAATGCTTTATAATATGTAAAGACACATTGTATGTGTATATGTATATAATACATATGTAACACCCTAAACATATGACAAATTCAATATTTATGTATTAGCAGTAATAACAGTATAGTAGTAATAATAACAATAAGGATAACAATGGTGAAAACAATTAAATGAATATCCAAAGAACAAAGTCTGCATACTATAATAGAAAGACAGACAAACAATAGTAGAGTGTTTTTAACTTATATTTTTCAACTCATGTGCTCAAATAGACCAAATAAGTGTATATAGATATACCTAACATAAAACATCAATCTCCATATCCCCAAAATTATAAATATTTTTTAAAAATTATTTTTTAAAACTAGATTAATTTAGAGAAATTCTCTGCTTAAAATGCACTGCAAAATAAGTAACACAAAAGGGAAAAAACAAAATGCCAACAGTTTGAAGACTTAGAAATTCTATATTTGGCAGCTCCCAAGTTAAAAAGCAAAAGCTAAACTAATGTGTAAAATATCTAATAAATAAAAAGACCTGTACAAATTCACTAAGATTGTGATCCAAAGAAAATTTATTGGCTTTAATAATTACTTGTATAAACAATGAAGAATGAAATAAATATTCTACTAAGGAAATTTAAAAAGTAAAAAGAATACAAAATTAAGAAATGCCAAAGAAAGAAATTGCTAGTGATTAAAGCAAAAAATTAGTAAATGGAAAAAAACGGAGGAAAACAGTTGAAAAGAAAAAAGAAAGTCCCAGACAAATCTCAGCATTATGCAATACACTTTTGTAACAAACCTGCACATGTACCCACTGATTATTAAAAGAAAAATTGAAACAAAAGGAGTAAAGAAATAAATTCACAAAATGGTTGATGCATGTGGACATATGTATCACATATAACTAAATATATAACATATATTCATATATTACTATATATGTAACTAATATTGAAAACAATATTAGGGAGAAAGCACATATATATATATATAACTACATATAAAGCTAAGCATATATATGTGTTTACTAGTATGTTTGTGTATGTGTGTATATATAACTGATCTTGGAAAAATAACATAAGAAGGAAACATTAACGAACGTAAGAGAAAAAATTAGAATATGTTAGTAAGTACAGATGAGGTGGAAATGAGAAAACATACACTGAAGGTAAATTTGAAATTATTTCTTAAGATAACAGAAATGAAGTGGTCCTAGAGAAACGTAAAAGTTAAATCAGATGAGGAAAAATTTTTAAATTCTCATGGAGGAAACTACTTTCATGTGAAAAACAAAAGAAATAAAGAAAACTCCCAGTATATTAAAGGAATAACACAAAATTGGGACTTGTTCATGAAATATGAAGAAAAATATCTTCATATAAAACCTCTTATTGTATTTTAAAAGATTAGGAAGTAAAAAGATAAAAGCATATGGTAATCTATGTGGATAACAAAATGTTTGGTAAAAATTAATATCTAATCTTGATTTTTATAATTCTTAATTAAAAGTATTTATTTTACCTTTATAATGTGTTTGATATATAGCTGAAAGCAAAATCCATGACAATGTGAAATATTATTAGAAGCATGCCCATTAAATTTGGTAACAATAAATAAGAATGCTTATTGTTATCATTATTAATCAATTGTTTAACATTGTTCTAGAAGTACTAGGTAATATATTTTAAGATTTTAAAAAATAAACAATGTAATTTTTAGAAAGAGATATAAATACTGTAAAAAATAAAATAACATTTTTTAGATGATTATACACCTGGGAAACCCAAAATAATTAAAACTAAAAGCAATGTAAATATTTACTAAAATAGCAAAATACTAATAAATAAATGAAACTTAATTCCTTTCATAGACACAATCAAACCCAATTATAAAGATATAGAAGAATAAACATCTAGATATGAACTTAATCACAAATTTGAAATATCTCTGTTAAAAAAGACTAAAATTCTACCAAAGAATATGTATATACACTTCAAGAGACTTCAAAAGAAAGAAATAAAACTTATTCTTGCACAGAAAGATTCAGTATTGTAAAAATGTAAGTTCAGACTAAATTAATCTACAGATTTCACATGATCCAAATAAAATACCAACAGCCTTATTTTTGGAACTTGAACAAGCTGATTCTAAATTTCTATGTAAAAATAAACATGAAAAAATTGGCAGTAAGTTTCTGAAAAAAAAAAAGGAGTAAAAGAGAATACCTCGATAAGATAGTAAGATATATTTTAATATTACTGTAATTATTTGTTGCTGGAGTCTGATAGGCAGATTGATCAATTGGATGGAAGAAAAACTCAATAAATAAATACAAAATATATTGTGTCATAAAGTTAGCATCTCGAATCAGTGAAGAAAAATAACTTTCTCAATAAATAACACTGGGAAAACAAGCTAGTTATTTTAAAAAGAAGCTGGTTACTGCCTTAAGAATACACCCTAATAAATTCCAGGTGTATCAAAGAATAAAAGGTATAAATAAAACTTTAAAAGTACTAAAAATAGTTGGCATTAAAAATTAGTTTTGGTATGAGAACACGCTAAATAATAGGAACCATACCAGAACCAACATTAGAAAAGACTGGCAAATATGACTACATAAAAAATATTTTCTATCCAGCTCCTCAAAAATAAAAAAGCAATACTTATTAATGCTTATTAATAATTAAGATTATTTTCTGTACATGTAATGCATACACATATAATTTTAAAAATAATAACTAAACTGGAAAATAGGCAACTTTAGCTCTATATATCCAATTGTAAACTTACATAGCCTTTGATTCAATGTCATTTTGAGGCATTTGTCTTGCATTTTACATATGCATCTCTAAACAGAGAAATAGGAACAAGGATGTTCACTGCGGTATACTTTGAAAGAACAAAAGTCTGCAAAATTTCTAAATGTGAGGGGTAATAAATGAGTTAAATCAATTTCAGGCCACCCATACATGAAATACTACTCTCCAGCTGAGTAAAGCAAGGGGAGCTAAATAGCTGGTAATGAAAATATTACCAAAATATAATGTTAGAAAAGAGAAATATTATGTGTGTGTGTGTGTGTGTGTGTGTGTGTGTATGTTGGAAATATACACAAAAGACATTAACCTGAAAATTGAGACTGGAGGGCATTCAGAATAGAAGGAAGAATCATTTTTCTATATTCTAACAACTTTACTGTTTAGAATTATTTTTGCATATATATGTTACTTTTTAAATTTTTTAAAAAAGGAAAATAAAAATTCAAAATTGGAAGTTAAAGTCAGCATTACTTAGCCTCCTTATAAACTTCATATTTTCATAACTTAACAATCAATGCTTTTAATAAAATTCTTAAAATAGATTAATAACATAATTTCACATCACAATTTCTTGCCTTAGTATTTGTTCCCTCAAGGCAAAAATAATCTTGGGGACCAGTGAAAGACAAAGAGACATTCTATAATAAATGTAATTTTTTTAAATCCTAAAGATGCAACTTTGAAACGATTCATGCATTATTAAATGAAACTATAAGAACAATATCATGGGTATGATTTAGAGAAAAGAGTGCTAGAATTACATGCAGATAGTGTGGGTTTTAAGCTGGTTATACCACTTATTTGGACAAATCATTCAATCGTTAAAAGCCTCAATTTATTGAATGACAAAATAGAAATATGGGTAACAACTGTATAGTATAGTCGTGAGGATTAAACTCTGACATATTAAAGTGTAACAAAGATTCCAAGACATTTAAATGATAGGATGACTATCCAAAAGAGATTATCTTTGTGGTATTGTCTACAACAGAATCTTCAGGCCAAAAAATAGTTAGCGGTCCCAACAGATCCAAAGTAAATTCCAAAAAGCTATAAAAACAAGAGAATGGAAACCACATGCAACTTAATAGAGTCTCAATTCACTAAGCAACTCCTGACCAACATGGAAAGCTCAGAGAGCTGTGTGGGTTATATTCAGCTGGATACATTTTGAATGCTTTTTAAATACTCTTTAATTTGTTGTTGTTTTTAATGATCCAATTGAGAATTTTTAGGGTCTACTAAAGGAGTATTTTATTTATTACTTAGCACTAGCTCTTTTCTTCCAGTTTTCTTCTCTCTCTGTTTTCTGCCTCTTCTTCTATTACATAAATAGATAGAGCCATGCCATATGTGTAATTTGTTTCAATTTCACTCTTTATCCCCTTATAGAAAGATGTTTTAAATGGACTATCCCAACAGAACTAGAGGTGCTAACTAGATCAAACAGTTAATTCTGAAAATTTTGAAGGTTTTCCCTGACATTTGTTTATGTTGGCTTTTTCATTTAGTTTCTAGGAAAATTGTATCACTATGACAGTTAATTCAAATCCCAACAAGACCTGGTAAGCAAATAACTTGCCAAGTTTTAACTAGAAGTACTCCTTAGCCTTTACCAAGAGAAGGACCAATTTGAGGCGTATTTCTATAATGGATGAGCCTTCTGTCTGAGTATTCCATTACCTCATTCATTTTAAAGTCAATTTAGAAATTGTGGACAGTGCCAAATTTACAGCCCCGAGTCCAGACTCCCTTTTTTAGTCTACAAAAGAATCATTGCATAAGTTGTCATGCTGCAAGCCTTTTGAGCCAGCTCCACTCCATAACATTCTTTTTTTCTCTTGAGAGGCTCAAAGGCTTCAGACTCTTAGGCTATCCAATAATGTAAGCACCATTAAAGATCAACAAATCTAGCAAAAAATTGGATGTCTATCTTATGGGGTATTATCTATCTGAACAGAATGGGTTGGCAAAGGCAACCAAGCTCTAAAATACCCAAGACTCAAGCCACTGAATATTTTTGTATTCACTTTATGACTTCAAATTAGTAATCAGAAAGTTCATAAAATGCTTAATTTTCCCTGATGTTTTTAAGAGCTATCCCCTGAGAGATTTGTACCCTTAAATGTGAAAAGAACAGGTTCAAGAGATGACAGATTAGACCATCTTCTCTAAGAAGAAATGATGTCATGGTTGTTGAGGGAGTTAAGCCTATTTGTGTGCATACCCCACCTATAATTAGCATTCTCTGAGGGAGGGGCGTAAGCATTGCTGGGGTAGGATTACTCCTGCTGTTCCACAATATCACTGCTATTGTGAGGCTGGTTATATAATTCTGTCAAATGTCCTGAGGCACAAGGGCACAAAGAACATTGGCCCTACCAGATGGCTCATCTTTTGTCACACATGTTCTACTTTTTGCTGTCTAAGTCTTTTCCCTGTGGTTTCTTCTCCTGAAAATATTCAAGTTTCCTCTAGATGACCAATGTGAACTTTGCACCAATATTGGCTCAGTGATATCTTGGTCCTAGAATTTTGGTCAGTAGGGTAAAACTAACTGTGCCCACGTAAAACTTCAAAATTGGGAAAGATGCATCTGTTTTCAAGTGCTAGGAGCAAGCAATAGGGAACAAGATCTAGGAACTGGGATTGGAGAAAGGAGTAAAATCCAAGCTTCTAAAAAGAAACTTTAAAAAAAACAACCGGAAAGCATGTTCAAGGCTCATTTTTAATAAGAGAGAATGGCATAGTTCAAGGAAGCAACAATCTGCTTGAAAGTCTAGAGCCAGGATAGCGGTGTGCCTTGCATTTTTTTTCTACCTAGTGATGCTGTTTTCATCCTCCACGACGTAACTCAGATATCATCTATCTGAAGACTTCTGAAACTCTCTTTCCTGACTCTCAATGGAATGAATCATTCCCTCCTTTGAGCTCTCTCAAGACTTGTTCAAATTACCTAGTTTGGAACTTATCATTTTAATATAGTTAGCTACAGATTTATCTTCTTGAGTTGAGGCCAGGTATGGTACTTTATTCCTCTTTATATCACTAAAACCTAACCAACTCATAAGGTAAATGCATAATTTAGATTAGATGAATTGAATTCAAATATTACTTGCATCCTCTATGAGATCAGATTATGCATATAACAGGTCACAGAAACTATAATGAACCAGAGCTTATTATCTTTTTGATTAATTCTATAGCCATCATGAAAATGTATTATCATATCTGTGGATTAGACAGAAAATCTGTTAACAAATTGGACACAGGAAAATAGAACAAAACAAAAATATTACTGGAATTATCATGAGTATATGGATCAAGTGAGGTGAATTTCAAATAGAAGATAAATTTATTTTCAACAGCTGACTCGAAGAAGAGCGAGTAGGATGATGGGGAGAAATAATTCCATGGAGCCACCTACTGTGGGGGAATATTAAATATCTACGATAATTGTGATACCAATAACTTTCAAAAGCAAGGAATGGTATTTATATTACTACATTGGCATCTGTGAAACATTTGGATAATTTCAGTTCAAGGTTTTAGTCTTTCTGATTTTCATAGCTTTCACAGTTGCAGTGCCCTGTCATGTTTGAGAAAGAGTGCTTATTCATAAGAAGTTGAATCTTCATTCTTTAGTCATTAGTAAAAATGGGTCGTAGATCATGTCATGTTGTCTATAACCTAGTTATAATTCTGACAGGAGGGAAATTTCAAAATCATGATTTCATATAGAAACCTTTAAAAACTCATTAGCTTCTGATAATTATACTAATATCTAAAGTATTAGAATCACGGAGGTAATTTCGGCAAAAGATCAGCAGCAAACGTGTGTTCTGGGGGAAGTTTTCTCTTTCAACTTCCTGGGAACAAAATAGAAGGCAGTTCAGGGCTCTAACATAACACCCTATTTCAGATGCAGAAGAGACAGAATTTCAGGAAGCATCGCATCGTGAGTTAGCGGATTCTAAAATGAAAAGCAAGAATATTAGAGCAACATCTCTAAATGTGACTCTGGGCACTGGAGAAGCCTCTCCACTTGTGATTGATTTGCATTTCTGCCTATGTCTGAATTCATATTCCATAAGCACAGATGGAGGTGTGATAGATTTTTTTTTGAGCACATCTATTTATTCAGATACCGATTCAGTCTCTGAGTAGAGAGATGGTAAAGGCTGCTGTGAGCAGATGGCACATAGGCACTATGACTTTAGAAACAACATTCTTTAAAGAGAAGTGGCACAGTAATAATAATAATACTTAGCACATATATTGCACCTTTGGTCTGCCAACATTAACTAATTAATCTTCAGTAGACCCCTGTGAGATAAGTAAGTGCGTATAATTATCTCTATTATGCAGACAAGTCAACTAAGAATGTGTCTGCACATACTGTGGAAGAATTGGCCCAAGTTAAAGACCGGGTGGATCCAATTTGCATGGCTCTTTAAGATTTCTGCTCTAGTAGCAGAGACTAGTATTTCTAGATACCCTGCTGTTTGAGGCACCAAGTAGATTTGAAGCAGGCTATCAACCCAAGACATATTTCATTCAGAAGGTTTGTGCTGCAAGGGCCCAAAATAGGCCCGAGAAAAAGTTGAGTCATTTTTTTTTTTAAAGCCCAAAAGGCCATGCCTGGCCAGAAGCAGGTGTGAAATTACAAAACCTCTGCCTGCTTCTTCTATTTGAAGGAGGCAATTTGCACATATCATTACAGGATATATATTTTTTAAGTATTGAACAACATTAAGAGTTCAGAGAAGTCTGGCGTTTTCCCTTGGTATTTGCTACACTGGGGCTTTTTCCACTGCAAATTGGTTATGGCCTATGGCTTTGACCAGAAATATTAATAATGCACATCAGAATGAAGGGTTGGCAAACTGCTTAAATATGGCATTTAATGGCTTAGAGGTTTTGATCCTTCTAACATAAAGGAGCAAAAATGTCAGTCTCGAGGATCTGAAGCATCTGCCGTGATACCCAGAGACCCCAGCCTCAATTGAAAAATATGTAGCACAAAAACTTTTGTAAAAGTGGGAATATTAATACCCCCCACACAAACTTATTATGAAGATATAAGTAGAAAATATATGGGTAGTGTCTTTCCACACATGACATGTGATAGATAAGTAGTAATGCTTCAATCCCAAGCTACCTCTTGTTAGCAGCATAATCCTGGGCAACTCACACCCTTTGAAACTCAGTTTACTCATCTATAAAATTAAGGTTAATTCTACCAACCACAAATAACTTAAAGGCCCTAAAGCAACATCTATTCCTCACAAAAGGGTAAGGGGTTTTTCATGACTATTTTAAAATCTTTTTGTTTTCTATTATAATATCTATCAGAACACTCTTCGCATCTGAAGTCACCAAACTCTACTTTTGAACCTTGGGAGATGATAGTCTTTGATCTTCTACTTTTCTCTTTTCCATTTTAAATCTGCTCTTGTTTGTGAAAGGGATCTCAAACTCAAATGTCTTGAAGGGCAAGGGAGATAGCACTAAAATATAGAACTGCTAAATATATAACAATAGTCAGTAGTGATGCTTAGAGGTGAACTATTGACTACATGCCCTGATTGTAGCCATACAAATTGAAAGTCATTTTTAATGCAAATCACATCTGGGTGCAAGTATTTTTCTTAGGTTATGAAAGACATTTTCTTTCTGACATACTGAGCTCTTCCGTTCCCTTTGATCAGAGTGCTCTCTTCGTTCAGCTCAGATGTCAAAGTCCTTCCATTTAAACAAGTCCAGGTTATATCCAAGCTCTCCCATGAAGTCATTCCTGACCTCCATAGTTCATGATGATCTCTTCTTACCCTGAATTCACAAGTTTTATCTTTTGAACCCCTAGTTTGGCATTGATGAATGGCATGTGGTACTTATATTTTTAACTAACTATAAATAAGTACAATAACTAATAAATATTAGTTATTGTAATTTTCATAACATCTTTATCCTCAAGTATATTTTTTCCTGCTCTGCCTAGCCCAGAGAAATCATCATAGAGATATGTATTTTTTTTTAACAATTTACGGTTTGCCAATCAGTGGATTAACAACTTAATCTTCATCAAATACTTACGTGGTAGTATTAGCCATCTCTAATGGAGGAAGAAATTAAGGTTCAGAAAAGCATAGCAAATTAAACAAGGGCACACAGCTAGAATGTAAACAGGAAACAGAGAGCTTCTTTCATCGAAGCCCAGTCTACGAGAAGAATTCATCAATGATGGCAAATGTGCTGATTCGGCAGCCTTCTCCAATGTCATCCCTAAACTGGCTTTTTCCTTCTCTGAATCATACAAGCTTTCATGTATATGAATCAGTCTGTAAATTATTAACAAGTTGTGTCTTCTAGTTAGATTCTAATTTAATTGAAGGAAGAGCTTATTCCAGAAATTTTAAAATTTGCCTCTAACCCCTTGCTATAACTATTGGTATCCTTTAAATACTTCATAAAAATTTTAAAGATATGTAACACTTGAGATTCTAATCTCAGTTTGACTACAAATTTTTCATGTGACCACTAAGAGAATCAGCAGGTATTTATTGCAATTGCTTTATCTGGGTGTAGAGGGAAAATGCAACTGCCAATAAAATGATAAACAAAAATACATAATCTTGTGGGTTTTTACTAAATCTATTCCCTTTAATCAAGTTATTTTTCTTAGGTTGAGTAAATATTAAAATATAAATGAAGTACCTTGGATAACAGGTTTCAGACTTCTTCTGACAGCCCAACTCTCAGAAACCATGGTATCCTTTGTGAAAGTTCACAAAATATTAATCAGTTCCATCTCATTCACAATAATTTGCTGTAAATGTTGGTCTGTTGTGCTTGGAATTTTATTTTGTTCATTAATGTTAAATTTAGAGTAAGTGCATAGAATACAAAGTAACAATCGAGATCACTGGGGTTTATTCCTCAAAAGCTGCTATTGGCCGAGCACAGTGGCTTACACCTGTAATCCCAACACTTGGGGGGCCAAGGCTGGTGGATCACCAAAGGTCGTAAGTTCAAGATCAGCCTGGCTAACATGGTCAAACCCCGTCCCTACTAAATATACAAAATTAGCTGGGTGTGGTGGCACACGCCTGTAATCCTAGCTACTCCAGAGACTGAGGCCGGAGAATCCCTTGAACCCGGGAGGCGGAGGTTGCAGTGAGCTGGAATCACACCACTGCATTCCAGCCTGGGCGACAGAGTGAGATTCGGTCTCAAAAAAAAAAGAAAAAAAAAACAAAGCTGCTATTTATGGCAAACATTGGTGTATTTGTACTTGAATGCTCTTCTCTTGTTGATTCATTGTTCTCACTAGACTATGGGGAACACTGGACACCAAATTCGAAAAATTATCATGAGATTAACAGATTAACACTAAAAATGGGGATATCCTACATAATATTTTAATTATTTTCCTAGAAATTTGAACATAATAACTACGACATGATTTTGATAATGAAGTACAATGCACAACCTATGAAATATCTCCTTTGGTGCATAACATGTGAAAATTCCTGCCTGAGAAATTAAGGTATATCTGAAGTGTTCCTATAGTTCATCCATGATTAAAAATAATCAGTGTATAAACTTGTTAATTTCTTCTTTACTTGTCATATTTGTCTGTTTTTTTTGTTGTTGTTTGTTTTTAAAGAAAGTGCAAACCATGCACACTTACAGAAACATAATTCTCTAAGAACACAAGGCAAACACAGAAAACTGAAAGTCACAGCAACCAAAGGACAGACACTGTCCATCTATTTTGATGTTGCAATAGCTACAGTTGAGTTTAAACTTTTCATGTTTGCCCTTAGTTAAAAGCAGAAATGAAGACAAGCTCAATAAGGGAAGAAAATGATATCGTATTACCTTATGATATTTTCCTCCCTGACTCCAGCCCCCTCAACCCTAGATTGAGTCTAGCGAAAGTAATCATTGTGAAGTTAAAGATTCAGAGAGAAAGAGAAGTGGAGAAATAGAGGCGCTGAAGACAAGTCAACAAGAATAGTTTTCTTGTCAGCAGTAAAATGTATTTATGAATGCTTCATTGCCATTCTAATGGTGATGGAAGGAGGATTGGAAAAGTAACAATAATGATGTAACTAAAGGAGCAAATTCAGTTTTCCCTCATTTCAGTAAATATTCCTCATTCATTTTATCCGTCAGTTCTAGGAAAGCTCTCTTTTCAGAGCATTTGTTCTCAGCTTGGTGAAGCTGTACAGGTGTCGCTGCCTCAGCAGGAAACTGTCTTCTTGCTGAGGGACCGCCAATTATTTGTAGTGAAACTAAAACAGAGGAATAAATATTACATGTTGATGGATGCTTGTCAGGAAAGGGAGTGAGGTGCTTTCAATGGGGCTTGTCAGACACAAAAACCTTCAGCAAATCTGCATTTTCAATGGCCAAGTGGCTAGAATTTTCCAGCTGCTTCACTGGTGAACCTCAAGATTTATCTCATAAATTTAAATTATAGATGACATAGCACTGGAATGGAAATAGATGACACCTTTAAAAATAAATCTAGTGCAACATTTGGGAAAAGGAATCACACATTTAAATGGGAAAAAAAGAAAGTTTCAATGTGCCAAAACAGAGCTTTTATTTGTTGTCCTATTTACTATTCTCTGTCTAAAATTAGTGTCTCTCTTACTTTTCCTCTTTAGTCCCCTGTACATGACATGCTGTGGAGGAGCTATGAAAGTTTTGTGCAATTCAAGGAGTAAGTGGGGTTGCAACTATAACAAAAAGCTTGCCAAGGTTGGGAGCCAAACTGGCAAGATTTTCTGTTGTGTCAGCGTTTAAGTATTATTGCAATGTTATCGTATCACTGAAGAAAGGGGAACATAGAAACAGCAGAGCCAAATGCTAAGGAACATTTGAAGGAAAGCATGTACCTAGCTTCAATAGAGTGTTTGGCTGTATTGGATGGGGCTTAACTTTAATAGGAACTAGTCAATTCAACTTTAATTTGATCATACGAAATTGTGTTTTTAAAAATTTGTTCCAGCAGATCTTGATTCCAGCAGTCTTTCCAAATCAGATGATGGTGAAGAATAATAAAGAATATAGGTCTGAAAACCTGCAAAATCAGATCAAGACTTGTTTGCATTATTAGCAAATTTCCACTGGCCAGAGCAGGTAGAATAATTTTCTCTTGGAGGGAAATTTGAGAGTCATAAATTTGAGGATTTTTTCCCTTTCATGATTTTATTCACATGTCCAGGTAAAGGTCAATTAAAATTTGGAACATTTGTCATAAGAAGCCACAATAGAATTCACGATTTAAGCAATCGTTGAACCAAAATCATAGGAGTCAATTTAGAAAAACACAAAAATGAGAGCAACAGCTAGAAGCAAAATGAATTAAATCAAAGTTATAACCTGTTATTAACATGAAAATGTTTATTGAGGGGGAACAAGTGTAGCAACATTTTGATCATCTCTTACAAGATATTATGAACTTCAGGCTGTACTAGATTAGAAGCTTTTATTTTTATTTTTTAGCACTAAGTAAAAACCAGAAGAAATACACAGAGAAAAATGAGCTCTTCTGAGAGAACTTTTCTCACCACCATTGAGCATTTCTGTCTTCTTTTCAGACCAAGCATGGAAATACTCACATATGGCTCAGAGGATGTTAAAATTGAAGAGGTGAATTTAAGAGCTTTGCTCAGGTTCACTATTTGCCTCACTTGGTTTCTAATTCCTTGTAGTTAGAAGGAGTCAAATACATTCACACCTAGTGATCAGTTTTGGTTTTTAAGTGACACTCTGCATGTGGAGCTCAGAAAAACCAAACACCTACAGGAATGTGTTGAAGAAACCAGATAGCAAGGTCACCAAGTGACTCAGTCTTTGCTTCCATTCCCTGGGGTTTATCAACTTTGTTAATGGGGCATATGTGCTGAGAATTATGTAACATTAAACATGGGGAACATTTCCTGGAAAAAATTTCCATTCTTCCTCAAAGCCAATGCATTGAGAGGTCTAGTGTCCAGGTAAAACACCACCCTCTAGTGTACATGTCTAAATAATGTTGCGTGACTCCTCTGATGATAGTGATTATGACAGTTGAGAATATTAAAACAAGTAGTACAATGAGGATCATCTTCTATTAATATGCATAATGGAGCACATGCAAAGACTAAATGCATAATAAGTGATCAAAATAGTTGTTGATTTTCACTGAAAATGAAGCAAATTGTTGACTAAGTGAAATAATTCAACACTGTCTTAAAAACGATAAAGCTCATTAGACTTAGGAGTATTTATTGAGTGTATATTGTGGAATATATGTTGTTCTATGACTCAACAAAGACAACCATTTACGCTAAAAAACAGAAGAAAACTATTCTAAGAGGTGAATGCAGATACATGAGGAATCCTGGTGACACTTGCTTTTTGGAAAATAACATGAATTGCTGGGACCAAGGTGATATTTGATTATCTAAAGAACACTAAAATGTGATAACAGAAACATAAAAATGTTTCATTGAAATCCTCAAAGTAATTGCCAAATAAAACGTAAATTCTCCTGTTCAATAAGGAGAAAAACTAATGGACAGATGTCTAGAATAAAAGCTTTTTTTGATGTCATATAGCCAGATTCCAAGTGAATCAAAGGAGTAGATGGAACAGCTGAAAGTATTCTACACCTGGCATGAAGATTTTTGAAAAATCCTAAGAAGACATTTTTGTCATTGCTCCTTCTCTTTTTGTACAGAGCTCAAAGAAATTTAACTCTTTTGTCAAAAATATCTGCAGCTCCTTTCTACACTCATAAATCTCTGAGAAAAATTTTTTTTCTTAATCATTTCTGATCTAAACTCTTGGGTGTAGAATTGGCCTCTCCATAAAAGTGTGAAGCATTTAAGTGGTAAAAAATTCTGCCCACAGAACAGAGAGTGTAACATATTCATACATATTTTCTCAAATAATATTTTCAAAATGCATTGCTGAAATTCCTTCTTTGGTATTTTCCGATAGAGTCAGAAAAAATTTAGGATTGCCATCTACCAAAAACATCATTGCTCATCAATGTAATCTTTTAGCTATCAGCAAGTTATTTATACTTTCACTATAAGCCAATCTTTTCTAATATACCCACAATGGTGATCTAACTGCTTCAAAACATTTTTGGAAGTAGTTGAAATTTAATTAAATACCTATTATGTATGCATGTGTGCACTCTGCCTAAGTTTTCATGTGTACATGTAGTGAATGTCAGCTAAATACAATGTACTTAGGTTAAAAAAAATCCGTAAAGGAAAAAGATAAGTAAAATTTCTCCACAATTATTCTTATTTTACAGCTAAGAAAGAAATCCAATTAATTAACACCCTGACTGATTTTAACTAGGTATAGGAGTTGAGAAAAATAACTTTTCTTCACAGATCACAGATTCCCAGTTGATATCCCAGTTGTAGCAGGATGGAAAAATGGCAAAAGTCCTTCCACACGGTAATAGTCCATGATTAATAAGGCTTAGTAGTTTGGCTCACTAATTTATGTTAAAATATAATATTATATCATTTGGGGAACTTTTAGATTAACATTAACTATAATCAACACCAAAAAAAAAAAATCAGAAAGAAAGACCTATAAATAAATAGTTCAATCTAGTGTTGGTGCCTTCTTCTATTGGTCTAATGCTGTGTAGCACAGCACTTAGCAGGGCAAGATAAAAAATGAGGCTGCCTGATTGGAATCCCAACTCTACTAGTACTAGCTACCTTATCTTAGGTAACTTTTCTGTGCCTTACATTTCTTACCAGTAATAAGGGCATGAAAATAGCACATCTTCTGCTTTGTAAGGTTGTTTGGAGGATCAAGTGAAATGAACATATAAGGTTTTTAGCACAGAGTTTACATAAATCAATAATTCAACAATATTTTCTATTAGTAGTATTCTAACAAAGAATAAAGAAAACAATGAGAAGAGGAAAAACACTCCAATTCTTATTTTAACAGAATGTATGAGGAAAAACTGATTTTATTTTTTTTCTTTTAAACGGAGTCTCACTCTGTCACCCAGTCTGGAGTACCGTGTCGTGATCTTGGTTCACTGCAAACTCTGCCTCCTGGGTTCAAGTATTTTTCTCCCTTAGCCTGCCGAGCAGCTGGGATTACAGGCACGTGCCACTACACCCAGCTAATTTTTGTATTTTTAGTAGAGATGGGGATTCACCATGTTGGTCAGGCTGGTCTCGAACTCCTGACCTTGTGATCCACCCGCCTTGGTCTCCCAAAGTGCTGGAA